>JAGFNQ010000315.1:0-83135 GCA_024364735.1 Boesenbergia rotunda | reverse complement strand
GTTTCTGCCTGGACATTGTTGTGAGGATATAAATTTAATGTCAAGGGACTAAATGACTTGGTGTACAAACTTGAAGACATGTGATTTGCCTGCAACGTACACATGTTTAAAAAAAGTCAATAAAGTGAAGTTAGGACTTTTGAAGCAAGAAGAACAGAGAAAAAAAAGGGAATTGGACTGACCACCACAAGAATTGTGGGACTAAAAGCAGCGAGATTAACAACGTTACTAAAACAAGAGGTCAAAATTAGGAATGTACCCCAATTGGCTATTCCAAGTTAGTGGAAACATTATCTTAATATGTATCTATATCAACATCATTTGAAATCTTACCAAATTGTCAAATGAACCCATGGAAAGTATTCTTCCACTCAAAGAGCTTTCAACTGAAGTATAAATACAAGTTCACAAAAATTACGAGAGAAGATCATTGACGAAATTACCAACTGGTACCTCCCTGCTCCTATCGCCACCATGAGTCTCAATCATTAGATGACAGTACCTACTTCCAGGTCATCCCATCTGCAATCTATGGCATATTAACGTCAGACCATTTGTCAAAAGACCAAAAGCTGTCAGCATATAAAAGGGATGTAACAAGGGCATCATAGTTTCCTGATCTTATTGCCTGTAATGAGCATATACTTTATAATGATAAATCAGAAATAGACTAACCATATAGTTGCTTCCTTGATGGTCTCATATCATATATGTCCAAGAGATGTTAAATTAAAACAACAAGCAGGAGCTTTTCAATATCACATCAGAACCCAATTAATTGGTGGAACATTAATTTGAAGCAAATGATAACATTCTAATATAAAACGGAACATCAATATGGCATCTAGTTATGTTAAATTTGAATAGAATTACTTGATAATAGATAAACCATCAAAGCACATTGCTGTCAATATAGTTTTGGAACAATATTATGTTTCAGTTCTCCACCCCTTGGATAAATAGTTTAGGAAATAGAACTAGATGGTACAACTAAAAATTAGAAAATTAAAGTGCAACTGAGTTTTGATGCTTATCTATTTCGAATCATAGTCAATCTCCAAGAGGAAAATTAATACAGATTCATAAATTTAAGAGATTCAAAGCATTACATTGACATGTATTGTCATGTATTGCTGAATTAAAGCCCCCGCAGGACGGGCAATTGGCTAGTGCATAGGGTGTTGCCACATGAGGTATAGGGGTCAAATCCAGGCTAGTAGCTAGGTTCATGCCCTCCCTCATGCACTGGTCACTGTTCGGGCTAGTAGTCATCCCATGATTTATCTCCCTTCGATACCTAAGGAGGGTTGTAAGGGGTGTCTAGGGTGAGTGTTATCACCTTTTGCGACCATGTATTGCTGAATTAAATGACAAAAACTTAAAATGAATAGTATGAGCGTTCTATTCAGGGTACTAATGCTAGTAAAAACATCTAGTGCCATTTTGTCACTAGTCACCATCTGGATAGATTTTTCCAGGATATGTCCATTTCATCATAGAAGTCAACCCCACTTAGTGGGATGAGGCTTGGTTATTGTTGTTATTGTATGTGCATTTCATCATAAGAGATGGCAGTTTACTGCTTGACATAATTATTTGGAGTCCATGACACCCCAATTTAGCTCCACATAGAGATTGTGGGCTATTAAGAGGGTATATAATCTTCAATTATTGAGCTACTATTAACTTGAAATTGGATAGTTAATACCATAAAAGATCTCTAAGAAAACTATAATTCATAGAATTCCAGTGTGATTATATGAATGTCATAGGTATACTAGAAACTGCTTCACTGAGATGAAAGAGAATTGACTCAAGCTAATCACATAGTATATGGTGAATTTAGTTTACAGCTACGAATGAGAAGTTAAGAAGGAAAGTTAGGCTATTGGAGATTTTTCTGGTTTGGAAGATGTCTCTGTCATTATTGTTGTTCTATCTTTATGGTGCATTCTCCTGAACGAGGAAGTCAAATCCCCAAGTTTCAATCCATCATTTGTTGAATCTCAGTTTTTATAGAGAATTATTTTGTTATTCGTTCTGCCTCACTGTTGTTCCCTCTAGTATGCATCCCGGCAAGATGTCATGTCATACATAACTGATAAACATCATCCAAAGTCATAGCTGTTGCCTTCAACCTAAAGCACTCACCAACATGAATAGATTTGTTCAAGTCATTGAACAAGACGCGCGCACACAAATAAATAAATTAAGAACTGATAGTATAAAACAGAAATAGCACCAATAAGTGACGATATTTCTTTACCTTATCTGCGAATCCATAGCCACTGCCTTTGGTTGTGCCGGTCGATGTTGACGGACTTCAGAAAAACATAAAACTCAGCTAGGAAACAAAGCACACTCAGAAGCTTGATGCCGAATCAGACACGCTCACCTGGTTGGGATTTTTGCATTATCAGGGTCCACATTTTCCTCTAGAACCAGATCAAACTTATCGATCTGAACAAGAATTGGGTCGTATTGCACATTCGAAACAGAAGGAAGCTGGGCAAATGAAATCAATAAAAAAAAAATCAGTAATGATCCCAGTCACCAAATCCCAAAAGATCAAAATTTCTAGGCGTGATCCTAGTCACCGTGATCTCGAGCTTGCGAACTTTAGCTGTCGTCACAGTCAGCGTCGCAGGAAATCCAACGCTCGCATGAAGGGAATCCCCGTTGATATCTGAGACACCAGATTTCATCTCAACAAACTCGATCGACAGAGAAAGAGTGGAAATCGGGGATCTTCCACAATCGAATTTTCGAGGGAGGAGGCATTGGGATCTCACCTAGGTTAGAGAGCTGGGCAGTGCGGCCTTGAAGCTTGAACTGATCACGGGTGAAAGACTTGAGCCAGTACTTGAGGGTATACTCCAGCGCCCGGGCCAAAATCGACTCCATCCCGTCCCCGGCGCACCGCCCGCCGGAGAAGAACCTACAAGAATCTTTTGGAGCCTTCCAGATCTAAAGCTAACCTAAAGAACGAGATCCAAGGAGTAGAATTCACGACGAAGATGAAGAGGAGGAGGAGCAGCAGCAGCCGAAGGGAAAGCGTGGCCCGACGAAGAGGCAGCCGAAGTGAAAAAAGAATCCTCTTTTTTTTCTCACCTATTATTTTGTTTTATTTATTTATTCCCATCTTCCTGGCTTTTCTTTCACTAACATGTTGCAAGCCTTAATGTGCGCCGTCCGTTCTGCAAGAAATAAAATCTCGTCCGTCGATGGAGGAATAAGCGAGCCTATGGGGATTTTTATGGGCCGATCGCTCCTGCGAATCCATGTTAGCCGTTGGTTCGTTGCGCTTCATGAGGATGCAGATCCGCCGTTGGTCGTCGCGTCCCACATAAACAGGCGGCCAAGTTTCGGGCCGGTGTCGGTGCTGTACCGGGACCGTGATTGATTTGATTATCCTTACGGTAAAAATAAGATTCGTTCGATTTCAATTTCTTCATCAATTCATCTCAAATTAACACAGAAAAAATAAATTATAAAATTTAAATTATAAAAATTATTAATCTAAATATTATAACTAGCGTAGAAGAAACGGATACATTGATTTTATTAAATTATGACTCTAAACTCCAAGATGATATCCTACAAGGACTGATTTGATTACCATGAAGGCTATATGTTCAATGAGAGATAATCTATTTTATAATTAAATTGATCATTTTATTTAGTATAATTTTAAAATTATAACATAATACAATTTGAATTATAAAAATTATTAAAATTTTATAAAAATTATAATATAATATAATTTGAATTTAAAAACTATTAAAATTTTATAATCTGAATTATAAAAATATATAATCTAGATTAAATTCCAAATTTAATTATATTACAATTTGATTATACTACTCTAATCAAATATAATTAACATCCAATCGAGTATAATTGATTAAATTTATTTTTTTAGATAAGTTAAACTATCGAGTAAGTAAAGATTGATTAAATTAATTTTTTAGATAAATTGAACTATCAAATAAATTGAAATTAACTAAACTAAATTTTTTAGATAAATTAATCCGAATAAATTTTATCATTAGTCGAGTTTAGTAGTTACGTACTATTCACATCAATTAATTGTTTACCATATAAAAGTCACAAAATTTGATTTAATTAATTTAATTGATCTGTCAATTGAAATCAGAATAAAATGAAATCATAATAAAATGAAAAATAATAATATTTAAATATACATTTTTGAATTAACCGAATTAAATTTTCAAATTCGATGGTTGATTAATTAAACGATCTCTAATTCCCTTTACATTAGTGATACAGGATTCAATGTGATCTGGAAGACTTAATGTGATCTGAATTGCCAGATTGAATCTCTCTCCTGTCCACATTTTAATTGTTGAACGGAGAGGTATAAACAAGTTGGCATCCTCCTCGTCTTTCCACCTCGCTCTCCTCCGATCCTCCTATGATATCCTTGACCTATGTGATAGATTAATTATATAATTGAGTAAGAATTAAATCAACGTACAATCATAAAAATATCCTCTGGTGTAAGAGCTATTTAATATTTGATTTACTTCCTCTAATTGCATGGGACAATTATAGAAGGGAATTGTCAGACCATGAATTTCACTTATTTATACGCATTATAGAGCTCTCGAGGCAGTCGAGATTAGCTATATTATTGGAGCATCTTCAATGTAAATTTTTTAAAAAATTTAAAAAAAAATAATTTTGTAAAGGTGGGATTTGAGATTAATAGTTAAGAACAGGTTTGGTATTTCAAATCTATTTTTTACTCTGTGAGATGGAGTCAATGATTAATAACAATTAATATTACATATTTAATCTTTTTAAAATATACAAATGACTATAATTAAATTAAAATTTATAAGTTAATTATATATTAAATTAAAAATATAAATTAAATTTAAAGGCAAAGTTCATTAAATATTAAATGAAAATTATAAATTTAATTAAATTAAAAACCATAAGTTAATTAATTTATTAATTAAAAATTATACCTAAATTAAAGATCATAATTAATCAAAATGTTAAATGAAATTATTAAAGATATTGAATGAAAAATAATAAATAAAGATATTTGATTTATAACGTAGGATTTTAAAAATTGCATAGAGATTTTTTTTTTTTTTTTATGATAGAGAGATAGATTTTGATTAAAATTATAAAAACAACTTAGTAAGAGATCCTTACGTACACATCTTTGGATTGACACTCACCTTTCCGATGCAACAGATCCACCTCGAATCCCGCAATACGTTTCAGTTTGTGCATTTTAAGAATAGCATTTGAATATTAATTACTCCGGCTCGTTTGGGGCATTTTCATATTTATTTTTATTAAATTATTTTTTATTTATTTATAAAAATATATTCTGGGTGGGCCACCCAGCTTTATTGTTTTTTTTTCAAATGGGGCGCGAACCATGAGATGCTGGGCTTTTATACCGCCCACTGCAAGCGTTTCCCGATTTATCCTGGTGGCCGGTGGGAAACTTCGGTGTGACCGGGCCGGTCGCCCGAGGTTGATTGAAAAAATCTTGTTAATCATTTTTTTATATGAGTATTTTTTTTTTATTTTATTTAGATAGTCGATAAAATTTTTTTATGAAATCATATTAGTTATTTTCAAAATTAATCGATTTAAAAAATTAAATATCTAAATTATAAAAAAAAACATCTTGAGTAGCGGTGAGTGAGATTTTTGATCATATTACTTTTTTTCTTCGGGGAACTTTGCCTTAAATCGCCGATCAGAAATACAAATCACGCTTCAGTCCCCGTGGCAGGTAAATTCCGTTTCCACTCCCTGACAACGCCTGATTGTTTGACTTAACTCCCTCTCGTATGAATTTACCGAACTGCCCTCCCTTTACTTTCAAATGCTCTCCACTCCGTGTGTCTTCTTCCCGGCTTGGAGCTGCGTCGAACGAAATCGACGATCGTCGAAATCACTTCCGGTGAGCGTTGAAGACAAAAACCAGAGAGGCGACAGGCAGAGGAAGACCCGCCTATCACCTTCAACCCAAGAACCACATCTTCGAAGTGCCGTTCATCTTCGACCAAGTGAAGACCCGGCTTTCACCTTCAACCCAAGAATCGTCGACGAACGTCGGGTTTGAAGAAATAAAAAGGTGGTAATCGGTACAACCAGAGGAATACTAACGCGAAGAAGTGTATTCCAAAGGCAGAAACAGATATATCTCAAGTAGAAGGTCGGTTTTGTTTCTCTGCCCTAGATTTTGACCTCTTGGTAATCTTGTTTGTAGAATGAAATTAAGATAATTGTTTACGTATGTTTCTGTAAAATTCTATCAAAATTCGAAGTTTTATTTCATGGGTGTTGTTGATTTTGTTAGGTTGAATAAAATTAGGGTTTGTGGTGTTCAAATTATAATTTTTCTGAATGTATTTCTATTATATCTTCTTAAATTCAAGTAATGAATGAGATATCTGTGTATTTTGTAGTAATTATCAATAAATTAGTAATGTACCCAATTTAAGCACTTTGATGCGCAGAAGGAGGATTTGTACTTTAGGGTATGAATGAGTAAATGTGTTTGTGTTTTATCTTCTCTAATTGAATGATTGAATGAGTTATGTGGTGATTATGTAATTATTATCAATAAACTTAATTTATTTTCGGTGAATTTACTTTTTATGCAGATATGAGAAAAAAAGCTCTTACACAGAGCACAAGGGAGGCTAAGGCTAAATCTATGGTGAAAGATAAGGGGAAGAGAGTAAGGAAAGATGAGGGAAAGACCAAGAGTAGCAAATAATCTTGTTCCCGTTGCTCTCCTGGATATTTCAAAGATGTACTGGGTGAGGTGGTACCAATTATGAGTGATAAGCAAAAAGAGAGGATTAAAAGCACTCCACTTGCTCCATGGCTCGAGATGCCTGAGATGTCTATCAGTAGTACCAGAGTTGATTTAGTTTTAAAGAGATTCCAATTATTGCCTTCTCGTTCTTTCTTTTTTGGTGACAACATTGTAGTTCCATTCACTTCGACTGAGTTTAGCATTGTCCTTGGTTTGGCCCATGTGGGGCAACCGGTTGATCTTGATGCTAGCATGGAGTCCAATTTTGTTCTTAGGCTATTTGGAGGAAAAGTTGGCAACGTAAATAGGACCATGATTCATGATAATTTGCGGTCATTAGCTGGATCTGAGAAGGAATCTGAAGTGGATGATTTTGTTAGGCTGTTTATTTGTCTTCTATTTAACTGTGTTATTTTTCCAGTTAGCAACTATTCCACTCCTCGATTTATTATGTCCTACATTGATAACTTGACGAGGTTCTTTGATTATTCATGGGGAGATGCAGCATATAGATTTTTGTGCCACCAAATTATCTTGCATACCGGTAATGGCAAAGGAAAGGCTGGTTGCAAAATGTATTTAGATGGTTGTACTGTAGGTTTGATGGTGAGTTTTTAATATTTCAAGTGCAATTGTGATATGTTTAATATTATTATATTGCTCTCTCTCTATATGTATTCAGGCATGGCTGTATGAAAGAATTCCTTCATTTGGAATTGCACGTTCTTTATGTTGTTTCCCCCGGTTGTTTCGCTGGGAAAGGAGTAAGATATCACTTAAAGATGATGTTGCTGAGAGTTTATTTTGTAGAATTGATTTTAGTAGGGTAAGTTGCTATGTTTTTAGTATGTTTTTTGTAGATATGATTGTAGAAGTGACATTTTATTTATAATTGTGAAAAGGTATTAGATATAGTATCATTTCCTGAGGAGGAGATACTCTTAAGTGGCAAGCAGGTAACTTATTCTCTAAATATAGAAATAATAAAATTATTATGTTAAATAATGATGACAACATATTTTTTGACTACATTACTTATATTTTTCAGGTGCCACTTTGTTTGAGATGTTCTGGAATTTCTAATACCCAGAGGTTGCTTGAACCAATTGTTGCTGTTAAGAGCACTGAGCTGGAGGCCAAAAAAGTTAGTGAGGAATTGATTTTAGAAGAGACTAAGATTGTTGAGGTTGAAGTGGTGGTGAAAATGAACTTGCTGGGTTGGAGAAGTTGAATGTGGAATTGACAACTGCCAACATTGATGACAATGTTGATTTAGTGATAAAAGATGTTATTTCTGATTTGAATAAAGAGCAAGTTTCTGGCAGTGACATTGGTACTTCGAAAGCAGAGAACATCAGCCACTTTCAATCTTCCATTGTGGATACTGTGAGGTGTAGAGCTGATCGTGTGCCGAAAAGAAAGGAGTCTATGTTTGTGACTCCTCCTAGCTCAACACCAAAACGTAAGAGGAAGGGGAAAAAACAGGTAGATGAAGTATAAATCCGAGATTCATTATTTTAAAATTTACTTGTTTTTGCATGTTATTGTATATTGTTACTAACTACGTATAGATTTTAGCTTACATGACTAAGTATGTTTTTATATAGGTAAATTTGATAGTAGATGTTCAGGATTGGCAGAGTCCTCCCAATGCTACATTGGATGTATATAAAAAGAGAACTGATTTTTGTGGACATCAAGAAGCAACTGAAGAAGATAAAAAGTTGTTGACAGACTTTCTTAGTAGGGAACAATTGGAATAGGTTTATTTTCAATAACTGAAATTTTGCTAAACACTTCTTATCAATTTTGTAATGTTATTTTTTACTCCCCGCAGTGTTGTCATATGGCAAGATGAGTTCCTAAGCTTAACTGGAGCTACATTTTGTCCTTTTTTGTTTGGTGACCCTGTTGATAGTCAAATCATAAATGTGTATATGAATATTATGAAAAAACATAGTCCAAGTTATGGATTTGAGATTTACTGTATGGACACAAACGTACAGGTTTGTAGCAAATTGAGATAATTGATAGTTGATATTTGATTTTTAATTCTTATTAGATTAAGAAACATGATTATATCTTATTTTCAATGTGTAGAAAGAAGTCTTACAGCACTTGTAGAGATATGGCAAATATAGGCAGATACACAAAGCAAATTATGGTGCTTTCCTTGCAAGGTTGACATCTACAACGAGGAGCAAACTACATGAACTAAATGAAGATCTATTTACAAAATGTAGATATATCATTTTCCCAATTAATGATAGATGGCATTGGTATTTATTGGTGTTTAATCCAGCTGAAGGGAAATTCAAATTGTGGAATTCAAACCCTGATTCATTTGCATTTGGGACTGCTAAAGTTTATGTGAGTTTGACAATATTCTACTCCAATATATCTTAACAGATCACAGTATTAAAGTATTTACTATTTTGTAGGCAAGGTTTTTGGCAGCATGCATTTTGCATCTTCATGCATTTGCAATAGGCAGCGAAGAAGTGGTGAAACAACTTTGTCGTCATCAAGGCGCTACCCTTGATTGTGGTGTATACATCTGCCTGTGGGTGGAGTGCCTATCTTATGACACTGATGACATCTGGAGTTTTCAAGATCATGTAAACATAGACGCTTATCGGGCCCGGGTTTGTTCAAATATATTATCAGATGAGAAAGGATTGTTAAAAAACGTAATGGACTAAGATGTAAAGCAATGTTGGTATTTGACTAATATGTAAACCATCTGAAGATAGACAACCTTATCTGCTTGTTATGCTCAAGTAGATGTATTGGAGTTTCAAATTTTGCCTTTTTATGTAACCAAATTCAGATGTATTGTAGATATTTTATGGTACTGTTATGTTAAGGAGATGATTTCTGGTACAGTTATGTTAAGGAGATGATTTCTGGTACAGTTATATGCTTCTTATGATTTCTGGTACAATTATGTTTAAAATTTGCCTTCTTATGACAGATTGTTGTGTTTCAAATTTGCCCTCTATTAGTAATGACAGATTCTGGTATTTGAAATTTGCCTTCTGTTTCAAATTTGCCTTCTGATAGTAATGACATATTGTGGTGTTTCAAATTTCTGGTACAGATGTTGGTTTGTACATGATTGTAGCAATACTGGTTTTTATTATGGTGTAATGACAGACTTATGACTTACTTATGTAAAGCAATGTATTTTCTTAGTAATGACAGATACATGTTGGTTTTAATTCTGTGGCAATGTTAGTTTTTATTCTGTAAGCACAATTGAGAACTGCCTCCCTCTTTAGTGTGTCCACTACCACTAATCAAATTTGACAATTTAGTGTTGGTTTTTACTCTTGCAAAATAAATTTGAGTATGTGTCTGAGAAAATTGAGTATGCATGTCCACAAATTGAGTATTAAGGTAGGAGCCTCCATCATTAGTTGTCAACTGCAAAAACCTTCCAAGTATAATTGATTCAGAATCAAGTATATATTCTAGAGAATGAGGTACTATTATAAAAATGCAGATACACAACTTGGGTAGTAAGGTCTGAAATTTGAGTATGTGTCTGAGAAAATTGAGTATGCATGTCTACAAATTGAGTATTAAGGTAGGAGCCTCTATCATTAGTTGTCAACTGCTAAAACCTTCCAAGTATAATTGATTCAGAATCAAGTATATATTCTAGAGAATGATGTACTATTATAAAAATTCAGATACACAACTTGGGTAGTAAGGTCTGAAATTTGAGTATGTGTCTGAGAAAATTGAGTATGTATGTCCACAAATTGAGTATTAAGGTAGGAGCCTCCATCATTAGTTGTCAACTGCTAAAACCTTCCAAGTATAATTGATTCAGAATCAAGTATATATTCTAGAGAATGAGGTACTATTATAAAAATTCAGATACACAACTTTGGTAGTAAGGTCTGAAATTTGAGTACGTGTCTGAGAAAATTGAGTATGCATATCCACAAATTGAGTATTAAGGTAGGAGCCTCCATCATTAGTTGTCAACTACTAAAACCTTCCAAGTATAATTGATTCAGAATCAAGTATATATTCTAGAGAATATGGTACTATTATAAAAATTCAGATACACAACTTGGGTAGTAAGGTCTGAAATTTGAGTATGTGTCTGAGAAAATTGAGTATGCATGTCCACAAATTGAGTATTAAGGTAGGAGCCTCTATCATTAGTTGTCAACTGCTAAAACCTTCCAAATATAATTGATTCAGAATCAAGTATATATTCTAGAGAAGGTGAGTTTTCTTATTTATTGACATATTTTCTTTTTCCCATGATAATATGATATGGATTAAGGTTAAATGGTTCCCATGGTTGATTAGGGTCCATCAGCCAGATTATTAGGTACGAAACATCCAAATTCAAGTATATTCCTGAGCAGATTGAGTATCCTTCCCCAGAAATTTAGTATTCAGGTACGAGACTCCCTCTTTAGTTCTCAATGGCTCAGGAAATCAAATACAATTCGCTCAGAATCAGGTATATATTCAAGAGAATGAGGTACTATTCTCAAAAAAATCAGGTACACATTCCCTTGTTTCTTGTTAATATAATAAGGATCAAGGTTAATGACACCACTGCTCCAATATGTGCCTCCCATGATCGATTAGGGCACATCTTCGAGACTATTAGGTATGAAAAATACATAATAGACCTCTATGGTTATCATGACCATAGAAAACCCAGTATGAGAGTGAATACCTTAGAAGTAGAAGAGAAAAAATGCATATATATGTCTTTCACATTACCTAATGTCGTGTACACCTACAATCAAAATCATGAAAAGGGGATGGTAAAGGTGAGTTTTCTTATTTATCGATATATTTTCTTTTTCCCATGATAATATGATATGGATTAAGGTTAAATGGTTCCTATGGTTGATTAGGGTCCATCAGCCAGATTATTAGGTACGAAACATCCAATATCAAATACGTTCCTGAGCAGATTGAGTATCCTTCCCCAGAAATTTAGTATTCAGGTACGAGACTCCCTCTTTAGTTCTCAATGGCTCAGGAAATCAAGTACAATTCGCTCAGAATCAGGTATATATTCAAGAGAATGAGGTACTATTCTCAAAAAAATCAGGTACACATTCCCTTGTTTCTTGTTAATATAATAAGGATCAAGGTTAATGACACCACTGCTCCAATATGTGCCTCCCATGATCGATTAGGGCACATCTTCGAGACTATTAGGTATGAAAAATATACAATAGACCTCTATGGTTATCATGACCATAGAAAACCCAGTATGAGAGTGAATACCTTAGAAGTAGAAGAGAAAAAATGCATGTATATGTCTTTCACATTACCTAATGTCGTGTACACCTACAATCAAAATCATGAAAAGGGGATGGTGAAGGTGAGTTTTCTTATTTATCGACATATTTTCTTTTTCCCATGATAATATGATATGGATTAAGGTTAAATGGTTCCTATGGTTGATTAGGGTCCATCAGCCAGATTATTAGGTACGAAACATCCAAATTCAAGTACGCTCCTGAGCAGATTGAGTATCCTTCCCCAGAAATTTAGTATTCAGGTACGAGACTCCCTCTTTAATTCTCAATGGCTCAGGAAATCAAGTACAATTCGCTCAGAATCAGGTATATATTCAAGAGAATGAGGTACTATTCTCAAAAAAATCAGGTACACATTCCCTTGTTTCTTGTTAATATAATAAGGATCAAGGTTAATGACACCACTGCTCCAATATGTGCCTCCCATGATCGATTAGGGCACATCTTCGAGACTATTAGGTATGAAAAATACACAATAGGCCTCTATGCTTATCATGACCATAGAAAACCCAGTATGAGAGTGAATACCTTAGAAGTAGAAGAGAAAAAATACATGTATATGTCTTTCACATTACCTAATGTCGTGTACACCTACAATCAAAATCATGAAAAGGGGATGGTGAAGGTGAGTTTTCTTATTTATCGACATATTTTCTTTTTCCCATGATAATATCATATGGATTAAGGTTAAATGGTTCCCATGGTTGATTAGGGTCCATCAGCCAGATTATTAGGTACGAAACATCCAAATTCAAGTACGTTCCTGAGCAGATTGAGTATCCTTCCCTAGAAATTTAGTATTTAGGTACGAGACTCCCTCTTTAGTTCTCAATGGCTCTGGAAATCAAGTACAATTCGCTCAGAATCAGGTATATATTCAAGAGAATGAGGTACTATTCTCAAAAAAATCAGGTACACATTCCCTTGTTTCTTGTTAATATAATAAGGATCAGGTACACATTCCCTTAGATTATCAGGTACGAAATATCCAAAATCAAGTATGTGTCTGAACAAATTTAGTATACTTGACCAGAATTTGAGTATTCAGGTTCGAGACTCCCTCTTTAGTTCTCAATGGCTCAAAAATTCAAGTACAATTATCTCAGAATCAGGTATATATTTTAGATAATGTACTAAATATCCAAATTCAAGTATGTATCTGAGAAAAATTGAGTATACTTGGCTCAGACTCAAGTATACTCAATTGCGACGCAAGTTATATTGATTAGGGTACATATCCAATTGACTCAGTTTCTACTACATATTTCCACGAATGAGCTATTTGAACTTACAGGTACATTAGGACGAAAGTTATGTATTAATTATATGAGCATGATACAAAGTCAGAAACTATAAGCACACTTTAGGGACATTTGGCCACTTGTTATTAGGGATATTTTGGCACTAACACATGATACAAAGTCAGAAACTATAAATACAACCATAAGTTTCCACTCCACAACATCAACTTCAGACAAACCAATTCTTGTACAAAATAGAACCATCAAATATAACATATACCTTATTTATCCAAATTTGTACTCAAGTTTCTGGCAGATTTTGTCTATGAAACTCACAAATTCAACCAAAGAAAAATGAAGATATTGCAAAGTTACCTAACCATGTTCATAAACATAATCATAACTGACACATGGTACAAAGTCACATAAACTATAACCATAAGTTTCCACTCCACAACTATAGTATATACTATAACAACTACACTCAACTTCAGACAGAACAATTCTTGTACAAAACAAAACAATCACAAATTTTTACTCAAGTTTCTGGCAGAATTAGTCCATCAAACTCACAATTTCAACCAAACTACATACAACATATTGCAAAGTATCTAACAAAGTTCATAAACATACTAATAACTGACACATGATACAAAGTCACAAATATCATACATACAGCCATCAGTTTCGACCACACAACCATAGTGCACAATAATAACTGACACATGATACAAAGTTCATAAACATATTGCACCATTTTTTCCTGCCTCTAAAAACACCAATGCAGGCACCATTCAACCAGAACCAATACGTAAATCACCAATGCTTCCACTGATACATGTCTGCTTTCTCGAACGCAACACCCTGCTTGATTCCCCTTCTAGCAATCTCTTTTTCCTGCACAAGTGTATATCAAAAAGTATCAGACTACCCATATAAATTATAGAGTATGATTGCAAAAATAAAACCAAGTGTTTACAAAGAAATCAAACATACATAATTTTGAGCATAACAGCTAGTTTATAGCTTCTTTGCAGCTTCGCCTGTTGTGGCCTTTCTTATGGCAACGACTACACTTTGACGCACGTGTTTCAACTTGTGATGGTATTCTCTTAGTCCTCCTACGACCTGGCTGACTGCGAACATCTGGAGCATTGATTATATTTCCTTCATCAAGATTTGACTCATTATTGTCAACAGTTGGGATTGGATTAATAATTCCTTTGTATGCTTGGCGATACATTCCAATCTTGAAATACTGATCACAGAATTCATACAACGACAACGACTTTGACTCAATAGCAGCACAAGCATGCTTGCATGGAAGCTTAATGATCTGCCAAGCTCTGCACGAACAACTCTTATCAATTAAATCAACAGCAAAGGATTTTTCCCCATCAACTACCTCAAACCTCCAATTACATGACCGATGCACTCTCAACTTTCGGGATTCAAGATAAACACTAGCAATAACCTTCTCCTTTTTGGGACTTAATTCCTTAACCATCGCCATTGTTGATTCACATCGCCGATGCATTATGTCCATGATTTGTATGCGTATGTGATCCACCATAGCCACAATAGGGAGATAACGAGCTGGTTTAACCCAATTATTCCAACACTCGGCCATGCTATTATTCATAACACCCCATCTATCACCAAGAAATAAAGCATTTGCCCAAGTTTGTGGCTGGGAATGTACAATAAATCCTATGGCAAGTGGCATGGAGTCTATGATATTTTTTATATGCTGTTCATGCTCCTGCAAAGATGGAGCATATGCAGCTTTCTTAAATACCGAAGACCAGTGTTTTTTGTTATGTTTTGGATAACTTCGCATTACCTATATTGACAAAAAAACCTTTTTTATTCAAAACATGTATTAAAATTAAATTCAAATTCAAATTCAAAACAAAAGTAGGGTTTTAATTACTTGCTTCACAAAATTATCCACTAAATGCCTCAAACAATACGCATGGTGACTACCCACAAATAGTTGCTCAACTGCCTTCATAATCCCAGGGTGTCTATCGGAGAAAAATGTGAACTTATTGAATGGAATACTTTGATATGAAAGTAGCACACTTCTCAAAAGATAACAAAACCATTCTCAATTATCATCATTCTCTGCATCCACTACCGAATAAGCAATTGTGAAAAGATCATTATTGGCATCCTTCGACACAGCAACTAGGATACTACCTTTATACTTATTCTTTATATGAGTCCCATCCAAAAAAATCAATGGCCTACAACCAGTAACAAAACCAACTGCATATGCATGAAAACAAATGAATAGCCGTTTAAATTTATTAGTTACAGGATCAACCTCACACTCAGTAATACTGCCAGGATTTGTTTCTTGAATAGCATGACAATACCATCTTAACCTATCGTAGCATCTCGTCTCTGTACCATGAATATCATGCATCGCTAATTCCTTGCCTTTCCATACTTTGCGATAGTCTAACTCTACCCCATAATCTCTTTGCAAGTCTTTTTGAATTATACAAGGGCGATAAGAGGGCTCTTCTCTCAATTTTTCTTTCACCACATTAGCAATCCAAGTTGCATCAGCTTTAGGATGTCCTCTAGTACGTAGATTATTCTCGCCACATGTATGCTGCAGGTTACATTTTCGGATCCCAAATATACCATCTGCTTTATATTTTGAAGCATAAATTCTCCATCCACAACTCCTTTCACTACAAATAGCAATAACCTTCTCACTGTCATTTTTTTTATATAAAAATGATCGTCTTGTAGCAACAACATAGTTTTTAACACATCTTCTAAAATCAGCAGCATCCGTGAATGTTTTCCCTTCACCATGAATGCAATTAATCCAAGCATCTATAGTATTCGGTAACAAGGTGTGTTCAATCTCCTCATCACTCCTAGATTATGTCTGTTCCTCCTCAATCCTTACCAGTTTGATACGAAATTATTAAGATGAACCATACACAAATAAGTATAAAATAAGGACATACCATACATACATAATGAAAGCTATTGAATTTAAATAAGATTAGTAGTGTCAAATAAACCATATCATATGCACTTATGCTAGAAGTAACATAACATATTATAAAAACAAAAATATAAAATGCTTACCTCTCCAAATTTAGGTTGCCAATGTATGCATTTCTAGTCTCTACCCTCAAATCGATCATACTGAGCTTCAAACACATATGAAGATGTATCATATTCAAGACATCATCATCGTCATTCAAAGTCACGTACATCTTATGCTGTGGCGCTATGTATTGCAGAATCATAGATTCAGGAGTAATCTCGGTACATTTTTTGCCAAGACTCACAAATATATCCAGCAAACTACAACCACTGAAAATTGAAATCACAAACAACTCATTCTTGCACTTACAACTACCCAAAAATGCAAGGTTGCAAGGCCCAATACCAGATTCTATTTTTTGACCTAATCCACAAAAATATAACATTTTAATCAAATATAAACTGAAGATCAATATTCATATAAACTGAAGATTAATGTAACACAATATTTTTTTCTCCATCAACCAAATATTGGCCATCAATTCGAAAATCAACCAAAAACACACGAAAATCCCACAATCAACCAACAACTAAACCCAAATCTCATTGAATACACATAATCAAAAAAACAAAATGTAAATGTCATGGAATCATTCAATCAAAAAAGATCAAACTCAGACTCACTGATAAAGGTGTGATCGCCTCTTTAAGTTAGGGCTACAATGCGAGGCGTTACCAGTTTGGGTTGCGGGCGGAAAAATGAGCTGAAAAATTGTGATTCCCTCTTTGAGTTACGGCAAGAAGGCGTGGCGCTACCAGTTGGGGCTTCGACCGGAAAAAAGAGCTGCAAAGGTGTGATCGCCTCTTCAATTTTGGCATCTGATGCATCAACGTCGGCTTTGTTCGTCAGATTTTAGAGAAGGAACACGAAGGTGAGTTAGGGCAGGCAATTCAGTTGGTGGTTCGGGCAGAAACTGTGAGCTACGTACATATAAGTTTTAATTCAATTCATGGGCAATTAGGTAAATACACATGTTCAAGGGAGTTGCAGTTGGGCATCAGGTTTTGGCAGGGAGTTGAAACTCATTTTCTCTGACCTGGGGACTGAATGCAGATGTTGACCTCCTATGAGGGATTTTAATCCAATTTCCCGTTCTTTAAATTTATAAACAGATGAGATTAAAAAATGTTTATTTGTAATAAATTAAGATAATTTAACTTAAATTCCCTTTTCGCTCCCCTTCCTCGCCCGCTCCGTCGAAGCTTTTCCTTCTTCCACGCGATTGAGAGTGCAAACGAGAGCTTCTTCTTCCTCCCCCGATTCCTCTACCCATCGAGCTTCTTCTCCTTTCACGCTCGCTTCACAGTGCCATGGCGAGACCTTCAAAGTTGTGGACGGAGATCTCCGCTTTGAGTCGCTGATCTAAGCTTTGGATGCTGATCTGAGCTTTGGATGGTTGCACGCCCCAAGCTTCTGGCAAGCAATCTTAAATCACGAGCACCATTCCCCAGCCAAGGTGAGTCAACAAGGGATATCCCTATTCTCTTTACCCTTTTCGGTTGATCCTTGTTGGATCTCTGTGTTGATCCCTGTTTTGATCCAAGGTTGGGGCTCGCCATCAACGATCAGCGAGGGAGGGATCTGAGCTAAGGAGCGAGGAGCATGTGCACTCTGGGCTAGAGCTTCGTGGGTCCCCTAGTTGGATTCCTGATTGCATCTGTTGGGTTGACCGGGGTCAGATCAAGTGAGTTAATATTGCAGATTGTTGTTCTGATGATATAGTAGTGTTGTTAGATTGGCTTTTGATTGGTAGTGATGAGTTGAAAATAATGTAAATATAATTTAAAAGACGATGTAAAGAGAGAAAAAAGAGATAAGAGACAAGAGAAAGAATAAACAAGTGACGACTAGATAATTGTATTCATAAAATCTAAAATTTACAAAGGAAAAGAAGATATAAATAGACAAGTAATAACAAATTGAAAGATTAATTCTATCCTAGAGTAATTTTATCCTTACATAAATAATTTATTTTATCATATACTAACATCCTCCTCAAATTCACTGTCACGCCCCCAGAGACACATGCTTACTCAAAAATTGGACAGTATTTCTCCTGTACGGCGGACAAATTGGAGCATATATACATAACATCTCACCAATATAGCTTAGCCACAAGCGGCTAGCATCACAAAAATAAAGAAAATAAACACAATCATGCGGTTTATAATAATTGGATGGCTCAGCCATCACAAACAAAAAAAAACTCCAAAGAACGTCTAAAAGAAACGTACCGGTTTAATACGAAATAAACAGAACTCTACTAAGACAAATTAAACAAATGCGAAAATAAAAGTAGTGCAGAAATAAAATGAACAGTAAACCAAATCTCTAAACCAACTCAATATTGTGAGACTGACAACTGGATCCTTTCTTGGCTCCAAAAAATGCAACTACCTGCTATCTGAAACAAAAAGAAGAAGTAGGGGTGGTGAGTCCGGGCTTACTCAGCAGGTATGTGAATAGACAAAAAGCATGTCATATGAAGATAAAACAAGTAGGGAAATCAACAGGTACAGTTTCTAAAAAAAATATAAGAATACCTAAACATGCATAACATATATAAAATAACATGGTATAAAACTGAATAACAACTAAGCATGTATAAAACAATGCGACAACCATAAAACCAACATATACATGCATGTCAACCAAATGCAGCAACCATAGCTCATATTAATGCAACAAAAACAAGAAAATACATAAATGTACTAAATGCATATGATGCAATGACATGTGTCACTCTTGACGCAAGTTAAGCGTTCAACACATGATATTTGTGTGACCGAGTGGGTAGGGCTGTGACAATTGTACGCACTCCAACGAATACCACAGATATGTGTGATTGAGTGGATAGGATGCTGGGGAGCCAATTGCTCCAAAACCCCGATATATAGAGGGAGCTATCAACAACTCTGATATCCCTCTAAAATAACGATGAGGGTGTCACTACTTGCCTACAACTGTAACATGTGTGACATAATAGGACAGTTGCTCGCACTCTAGCAACTACCACGACAACAAGTGGTTGAGTGAATAGAGCAACTAAATGACTAACGACGGCTTAATCAAATGGAAGCCCAACAGTCGTTAGTATGCAACGTGTAGGTATGATGCATGCTACAAGATGCACGAACAACCGGAAAACAACAATGCAACAAAATCCAACAAGTATCAACTATGCAACAAATCCAACAAGCATCAACGATGCAACGATACAATCAACCAAGTATCAAAAACCAACGATTATGCATCTACACTACTAGGTAGGATAATTCTAATGCCAAATAAACCTAATTGTGTTTAATGAATCTCTAAGTACTCGCATGCAAGCGATACTTTATAGAACAGAAATTCAACGGGAGACTATACAGATATGAAATTTCGAATAACTCGAAGATCAACGAAGAAAAGTATCAATGGCGAAAATAAACAATCAATGGTAAAGAACATGGTCAAGCAACCTATTTAGACATAAACAACCATGCTTTACGATAAAAAAACTACACGAGTACAAAGGAGTGTTGGTGCAGGAAGCACCATATCGAACTTTGTTTTGATATTGGCAAAGGATTCAAAGTTAAGTTTGTTTGTGATCTAACAATGTTACTCAAGTGTGCAGAGACAAAGCCCTAGCGAAGGACTGCTAGGCACCTGGTGAAGGACTGCCAGTATCCAAGCCCTAGCGAAGGACTGCTAGGCAACTGGCGAAGGACTGCCAGTATCCAAGCCCTAGCGAAGGACTGCTAGGCAACTGGCGAAGGACTGCCAGTATCCAAGCCCTAGCGAAGGACTGCTAGGCAACTGGCGAAGGACTACCAGTATCCAAGACCTAGCGAAGGACTGCTAGGCGCCAGGCGAAGGACAGCTTGGGACTAAAGCCCTAGCGAAGGACTGCTAGGCACCGGGCGAAGGACAGCTCGGCATCCAATCCCTAGCAATGGACCGCCAGGCAAAAGTCTAACCAAAGGAGCGGTTGGCATCAGGTAAACTCTCCCGAGAGGAGTAGGTGAGGACGCGTTCCCCGTCGAGGGAACAGTAGGCGTCGGTTCGACCTAGGGCTCCATTTTGGAGACCAAAGTCAGAACCAAGACAGCTAAGGCTGTATAAACTAATTGTTTTATTGTGTTTTGGACTAACCCTGGATGCAGGACCGAAGGAACGTGTGTCTGCAACTCAGAGAGCCTCAAAGGAGTGAGGCAGCAGCTGAGCAGGGCGCCCTGAGTGTCCAGGGCGCCCCCAAGGTGAACCAGAACCAAGTGAAGCAAAAAGGGCATCGGCTGCTTACTGGGCAGGGCACCCTCAGCAGCCAAGGCGCCCTCGTCAGCCAGGGCGCCCTCAGAAACCAGGGCGCCTCCGCGCCCAAGACTGCGAAGCTTCATCTTTATCCACAGCCGAGATTTCTGCGCGGAAGAAGTCAGCCAAGGCGCCCTCTGCGACCAAGGTGCCTCCAGAGTCAAACTTATCCCTATTCGGATGGGATGACGCTTGACCGAGCTAAAAGTGGATCGCTGGACACGTGGCAGGGCGCCCCCGACGTCCAGGGCGCCCCAGGGTGCTATAAATAGCACCCAACGCCTAGGCCTTTCACAACAACCTTGATCCAAAGTTTCCACACTCTTCTGTGCTCACGCCTTGTTCCGAAAACTGCCCAACTCGAGCGACGACGTCCCACTGCTCCGGAAAGTCAACCTACAACCGAACGCCGGTAAAAGAAGAGATTTTTTTATTAAAAGTTTATAGTGCTATACTTGTAAATCTATTTTTGTAAACTGATTTTGCGTGTATATAGAATTGCCCATAGTAAACGGTCAACGACCGTGGGCCTTGGAGTAGGAGTCGACACAGGCTCCGAACCGAGTAAATCGACTGTGTCATTGTGCTGTGTGCTTTTAATTTTATTTTTCCGCTGCGTATGTGCTCTTTACGAAAGTCTGAACGATTTCCGATATTCACACCCCCTCTATCGGTTTTCTCGATCCAACAAGTGGTATCAGAGCGGGGATGCTCAAATTTGGTGCAACCACCAATTTGAGAGTATTTTCGAATTTTACAAAATAGTTTTAATTTTTTTTAATCTTTTTCTTTGATTGAGGTTGGTGCAACACCACTCAATCTCGTTCGCCCTTTATTTTCAAATAAATAATATCTGTGGGTGGATTTAAAAAATTCTTACGCCTTTTTCAATTTTTAATTTTCATTTTTTCACCATAAGTTAGAATTGATAAGACGAACAATTTTTAAAAATTTGTCATAAAATTTTATTATTATTATTTTAATATTTTCGTCGAAATTCGTGCTATCTTAATTCGAGCAAATTCTATTTAACGTTAAATTTTTAATTTTTCATCATTAATCTGAATTGACAAAATTAATATTTTCAAAAATTTGTCAAAATTTGTTTTTATTATTATTATTCTGTCTCGAAATTCGTGCAACATTTATTTTGGGCTATTTTTTTCCCTTCTCCCGCACTACTAATCCCAAGACCAAGTCTTGGCATATCTCTGTTGTTTCTCTTGTATACGAGGTTTAAATTAAATGACCAACCAACAGTGGAATAGTGCCTGTCCACCGCTATTCTCCGGCGAGAACTTCACTTATTGGAAAAGTCAAATGGAGTTCCATCTGAAGGCCCATATGGACATATGGATGATCATTCAAACAGGGTTCTCCCTTCCTACAGAAGATGGACAATCAATTGCGTGGGACAAACTGGATGAACCAACTCTCAACCAAATTGAGACAGATACAAGGGCAACTGCAATTCTTCAGTGTGGTCTAACCAACGAACAACTCAAGCTAGTCGGTTCATTTGGATGTGCTAAAGAGATGTGGGAGAAGCTAATCAACCTACACGAAGAGAGCTCGAATATTGAGGTCTTTGAAGGAGAGATGTTCGAATCATCGGACGAATCAAATGAAGAAGAAGATCAAGTAAGCAGTCTTGCACTCTCGGTCCAAGCACAAACAGCCGAGTCAGAGTCTAAACCCGAATCCAAGCCAGACTTAGAAAACGAATTAACTGAGACGGTAATTGATTTTAAATTCTTTTCAAAATTAGAATTAAATAATCAAACTGATACTATAATGGTCGAGGAAGGTATAGTTTTTATTGCAGGGAAAACTCCAAGAGAACCACCAAATAAGAAGATTCAACCTATACCTGAGTCCAACTCAGACTCAGAATTTGATGACAAAGAAAGAAATCGAACCAAACCGGTCCGATCAGCTCGTGATCACTACAAGATGCTAAAGACACAAAAAGGAAAGACGGCAAGTATCAAGAGGGAGATTCCCAACCGGGAATCAAAAGGTAAATTTACAGAATTTAAAAAACCATTATTTATCTCAAACAATGTAATTAATTCATATAAATTTAATATGTTAGAAAATTTAATTCATAGTCTTGCTAATTTTAAAAATCCGGAGTATTACTCCAATGGTGATCTTACTTAGATAATTGTTTGCTTTAATTGTATGTTTCTTTTTATGTTTTTTTTGCTTAAAATTAGGATTGTTTAGTTTAAGGACTAAAGGTTTAACTGAAATTTGAACAACATAGTATTGGGTGGCGGTGAGATGATAGTACGTTAGGGAAGCCAATTCTAATAAGATCAAGTTTACTTGGTTTCTTTAGACTGGTGAAACTAGCCGAAGCTACCGATCCAAGACCCAAACTAGTTAGACCAGAATTTACCAAAAAGTAATTTTGAAGATGAAATTTCACTAAAAGGCTTTGTTTAGGAAAGGGTGGATGATCCCATAAGGCTACGGCCAAAGAAGGCCTAGTGCCTCGCCAAGACCAGGAAGCCAATTTTTTAAATTCAAATTCAATTTACTTTTTGTTAAATTCGAGTCTAACACAAATTTTCAGTTAATTTTAGATTCAAATATCTCCTTTCAAAATAAATTGGGTTTAAAAATTAATTTAACTTTTCAAAATTAATCATGACCTTTTCAAAATAAATCTTTTTATTAAAATATGCATCTCACAAAACAGTTAAGGATATCCTGTTTTGTCACTTAGAAATGGGTGAGATGCTTAGGACCTAAAAGTTGAGTCGAACCCAACCAACTAAATCAAATTCAAACTCAAATTAATTTAATTAAATCAATTAAATTCAATTAACTCTTAATTAAATCAATTAAATTCAATTAATTTTATTAAATCAATTAAATTCAATTAAATCTTAATTAAATTAATTAAATTCGAGTAAATCTTAATTAAATCAATTTAATTCAATCAAATTCAAACTAATTCAAAATAATTCAATAAAATTCAACTTAATTACTCTTAATTATTTTCAAACTCAACTTAATTATTCTCAATTAATCATACTCAAAATTCAATTTAATTACTGTCAATCATTTATCTTCAAAATTAAAATATTGATCTCACAAAACCCATAAGGTTAACATGTTTGATCATGTAGAACTGGGTGAGACATCTAGGACCTAAAAGCATGAATCACTATCCTTTCAAATAAAAAAAATGGTTTCAAAAGGTATTCAAAATTATCTCCATTTTTTTACTCTGTTTACTGTACCCTACTTTTTCAACTCTAACAGTTTTTTTTTCAAAATATTGAATTTCATGTTAAATATCACAATAGACTTACTTTAAAGAGAATCTAGGGCTTGGTCTGATTTAGTTATTAACTTGGTCAAAATAGTCAACCCTAGTCCTCATAGTCAAACCTGGTCAACACTGAAGTCCCTTAAGGAACTTAGATAAAACACAGACTGTGTCAGATACAGGGAGAGTTGTTTTTTTAATACTTTTCAAAAAATTAAATTGCTTCTCAAAAACCTTATGCTCTAAATCTTATTATCATGTCGATAAGGTTTTCAAAAAGTGATTCAAAAACCTTCGAATACTACTATCTATTTGAAAATTATCATTTCAAAATATTTTTTCGAAAACTATTTTCAAAAACGTATCTCCTTGAAAGTTATCCAAAGTTATTCTCTTGATTTTAATAAACCCTAAAGACACAGAGGAAGGTCCACTTCATGATCTATAAGGACTCCTAGGATGTGTCAAATTTAGGGGGAGTTTGAGTCAAAAGAAGAATTTCTGGAATTTTTTTTGGTAATTATTTGTTTTGAAATTGTTAGATAAATTCCTTTGATCCGAACTAAACCCTAAAGACTTAGAGGAAGAATACTTGTGGTCAACAAGCTTCCGAGGACTATATCAAATTTAGGGGGAGGTTAAATTAAATGAATTATTGAACATTTCAAAATAATATGTTTTAATACATTAAGTTTTCAAAAATTCTTTTGAAAATACAAGTAATTTGCCTTTAAAAATATGGTTTAGTAAATCATTTTTGAAATACCTTTAAAAGTAATATTTGCTTGAATCTTGAGAATTTTCAGGACACTTAGGAAAATATCCTTGTAGTTAACAAAGGGTTCCTAGGATTGTCTCAGACTGGAAAAGAAATCTAGTCAAGCAAATTATTATGTTTTCAAAATAACATTAAATTTTTCTCAAAATATTATGTTTAAAAGTACTCATAATCTTCAAAAAGTACTTCTATTTTTTAAAGTATAATGTTTTGAAAAGTACTAATACTTGTAAAGGCAATAGTGTTCTAAGTGCATGAAGTTTCTAAAAGACTTGCCTACAAATATAAAATATTTTTTAAGTGGAGTTTTGTTGATGCAGTTATAGTTTTGTGCTATACTTTCAAGAATTATGCTAAGTATTTTTATGTTTTCAAAGGCTCTGATACATAAATCTTTTTTAAATCTTCTTTCAAAAAGTTCCTTATTGATATATGGCCAGGAGAGAGAAAATTTTAAATATTATCTTGTTTTTACTAAGTATTTTTAAGTGCTTTAAAATTGGTCTAAGTATCTTCAAAGTACTTTCAAAACCTCTAAAAGCACTAAGTACATTTATTTTGAAATTTTTTCTAAGCAAAATCATTCTTAGTAAACAAATATTTCTAAGCAAAAATTCTATGTTTCAGCAAAAACTTGTCTACTTAAAGATTTTTCCAAGTAAAAATGGGTTTTAATGCACAAAATATGTTCCAAGGAAATTTCTCATTACTTAAAGTTTTTTCTTGAAAACTATGTTTTTTTTTAAAACTCTCTTACTTAAATTTATTAGATACCTTGTTCGCCCATGTATGTTTTTTGATATATGTCAAAGGGGGAGGAAAGGTCAAAGTTAAGGGTTAAAGGTCAAAGTTAAGGGTTATAACACAAGTATTCAGGGATTTAGGGGGAGTATAATTTTTTTTTTATCTACACTTATACTGTTCATACTCCATCATTTCTTAACTGTTATATGTTTATACTTAACTTTGAATTGTGTTGCCATAAATCAAAAAGGGGGAGATTATTGGTGCAGGAAGCACCATATTGAACCTTATTTTGATATTGGCAAAGGATTCAAAGTTAAGTTTATTTGTGATCTAACAATGTTACTCAAGTGTGCAGAGACAAAGCCCTAGCGAAGGACTGCTAGGCACCTGGCGAAGGACTGCCAGTATCCAAGCCCTAGCGAAGGACTGCTAGGCAACTGGCGAAGGACTGCCAGTATCCAAGCCCTAGCGAAGGACTGCTAGGCAACTGGCGAAGGACTGCCAGTATCCAAGCCCTAGCAAAGGACTGCTAGGCAACTGGCGAAGGACTGCCAGTATCCAAGCCCTAGCGAAGGACTGCTAGGCAACTGGCGAAGGACTGCCAGTATCCAAGACCTAGCGAAGGACTGCTAGGCGCCAGGCGAAGGATAGCTTGGGACTAAAGCCCTAGCGAAGGACTGCTAGGCACCGGGCGAAGGACAGCTCGGCATCCAATCCCTGGCAATGGACCGCCAAGCAAAAGTCCAACCAAAGGAGCGGTTGGCATCAGGTAAACTCTCCCGAGAGGAGTAGGTGAGGACGCGTTCCCCGTCGAGGGAACAGTAGGCGTCGGTTCGACCTAGGGCTCCATTTTGGAGACCAAAGTCAGAACCAAGACAGCTAAGGCTGTATAAACTAATTGTTTTATTGTGTTTTGGACTAACCCTGGATGCAGGACCGAAGGAACGTGTGTCTGCAACTCAGAGAGCCTCAAAGGAGTGAGGCAGCAGCTGAGCAGGGCGCCCCCAAGGTGAACCAGAACCAAGTGAAGCAAAAAGGGCTTCGGCTGCTTACTGGGCAGGGCGCCCTCAGCAGCCAAGGCACCCTCGTCAGCCAGGGCGCCCTCAGAAACCAGGGCGCCTCCGCGCCCAAGACTGCGAAGCTTCATCTTTATCCACAGCCGAGATTTCTGCGCGGAAGAAGCCCCCAGGGTGCTATAAATAGCACCCAACGCCTAGGCCTTTCACAACAACCTTGATCCAAAGCTTCCACGCTCTTCTGTGCTCACGCCTTGTTCCGGAAACTGCCCAACTCGAGCGACGACGTCCCACTGCTCCGGAAAGTCAACCTACAACCGGACGTCGATAAAAGAAGAGATTTTTTTATTAAAAGTTTATAGTGTTATACTTGTAAATCTAATTTTGTAAACTGATTTTGCGCGTATATAGAATTGCCCATAGTAAACGGTCAACGACCGTGGGCCTTGGAGTAGGAGTCGACACAGGCTCCGAACCAAGTACGCATATATAGAATTGCCCATAGTAAACGGTCAACGACCGTGGGCCTTGGAGTAGGAGTCGACACAGGCTCCGAACCAAGTAAATCGACTGTGTCATTGTGCTGTGTGCTTTTAATTTTATTTTTCCGCTGCGTACGTGCTCTTTACGAAAGTCCGAACGATTTTCGATATTCACCCCCCCCCCCTCTATCGGTTTTCTCGATCCAACAAGGAGAAGTACCCGCCTTTATTATAGAAGTTTGTAAACGAAGAGAACCTTTCACGATCAACCAAACAAATCTAAATCAAGGTCCTGTATAAATGATAAAATTTAGCTAATTATAAAATAAATAAATTAGCTAAATAAAATACTAACATGATTAAGATAGATCCTACTTAGAACATCTATTTAAATAAATCTAAACAACTATAGGTTTTTTCTTAACCCAATTAACACGATTAGGTTATTAGGTTAATTCCCGAATTAATCTAAGGAATTATCATGGTTATAAATCCAAATCTTCAAATTTAAAACTACAGCAATTCATGGTACACCACACGTAGATAACATCAAGGAACCAACCCAAAGGTTTGTCAAAAACATGGCATCGAAGTAACAACCCTTACTGCCACCCAAGATTAAACTCACTCCATGGGATCATCACCAATTCAAAAGAGGCAAAATTCAAAAAACTTTGATCTTCAGAGAATATAACTGCATGTACCAAATATCAATCTCAGACCTCTTACTGCTCTCCTCGAATCACAGCCTTTATACACACTGCTTACATAAGTAAATATCACTTAGCACAATGCAATGAACACTTAGATTAATCGATTATGTTATACAAGCTTTAAAACTTTTCACGCTAAGTTCTCAAAAAGCAATGCACACTCCTTCTAACTAGTGACACAAATTCCAGCTCTTTCTCATACACACTACTGCCCAATTTATGCTCATGGCAAAACCTCAGGGAAAAATCAACACAAAGCACAACAGCCAACACAATCCCATTCAAAAACAAGTCCAAATTTGGAAAACCCTAGAACCAACAATCAAAGAAGAAATCCAAAGCAACCAAAACCTAATCAGATCAGAATCCAAGTCTTACCAGCATGAAAGAGGGCCGGCGCTTGGCGTCGGCTGGCAGGGTCGGCGGCGTCGGCAACGGTGAGGTTCGCCCGTCACCAAGAGCTCACGGCAAAGAGGGGATATCTTGCTCGACCTAGGGATGTAGCGTCGGCTTGGTGTGCGCGGACGAGGAGGAAGGAGAAGAAGACTGAGAGGAAGAAGAAGGAGAAGAGAAAATGTCGGAGGGGGTTGCGGCGTCGGGGCGGAATCGCTCGTGCGGGCGGCGTCGAGGCAGAACACGAGGAAGAGGAGAGAGATTTAGGATTTTTAAATTAGTTTTGGCTTTTTATAAAAAGGCCCTTCAAATTCCATTAATCCCAACTAGGCCCTTAATTTTTAAAATTTTCCGTTTAACCCCCTAATTTTTCGGTATTCAACACTCATGATGCTTTAATAGAACACATCGAGAGTTTGTTAACCAAAAATTGGAAACATGCAGTGGAATGTGCCTTGGTGAGCAAGTCTGTAATTTACATGGAAGATGAGATAAATGACAAAGTGATGGTGCTATTTTGACAGTGATAACTAGTGAGATGACAATTAATCTTCATATGCTTGGTGCATTCATGAAAGACATAATTGTGAGCAATTTGAATAGTACTAAAGTTGTCACAATATATAGGGGTAGGGTTCGAGAGAAAAACACTCATATTAACAACTAACATAGTCAAATAATTTCAGTAGTAGTATAGGTCATAACATAATATTTTATTTCGGTAGAAGAACGAAAGATAATATTTTGCTTTTTACTCTTCCAAGATATAAGAAAATCTCCTAAGAAAATATAAAATCCCGTGATAGACTTATTATATGTAGAATCACCACTCTAACCTGCATCTGATTAGGAACGCATCTCTAAGATAGAAGTGGAAGGATAAAGAAGACTATGAAACTGGGTACTTTGAAGTTATTGAAGGATACGAAGCACATCTCCCGACGTACTAAAGTGGGAGAAGCAATAAACTGGCTGACAATGTGTACAACATAAGCAATTTCAGGTCTAGTGATGGTAAGATATACTAGACTACCAACTAGAGTGTGATATAAGAAGGATCTGGTAAGGGAACACCATCAATGGAAGAGTATCAAGCATTAATCTCAAGAGGGATATTAACAGTGCGAGTGTCAGATAGATGAGTTTGCTCTAGAGTATCAAGCATTAATCTCAAGAGGGGTATTAACAGTGAGAGAAGATAGTCACGAGGAGAATAAGCTACTTCAAGTCTCAAAAAATAACGTAGAGGACCCAAATCTTTCATTTCAAACTCACGAGCCATATAAAGTTTCAATTCTTCTGTTCCACTTATATTATCTCCTATAATAATCATATCATCAACATAAAGAGAGAGTAACATGCGATTTGATAAAGTACAATGAACAAAAAGAGCAGAGTCATGCTTGTTAGGAAAAAAGCTAAGAGATCCAATAAAAATAGAGAACTTGTCAAACCAAACTCGAGGAACTTGTTTAAGGCTATAAAGAGTCTTTTTTAGTCTGCAAACTTCACCAGGATTGTGAGTGATACCTGGTGGAGGCATCATGTAAACTTCTTCTTGAATATCTTCATTTAAAAAAGTATTTTTAACATCTATCTGAAAAATAGACCACTGACAAATTGATGCAACTGCAATGAGAGTACAAATAGTAACAAACTTGGAAACTAAGCAAAGATTTCCATAAAATTCATGTCATATTGTTGGGGCAATTCTTTAGCAACCAAACGAGCTTTATATCGGTAAATTAACCTATCCGATTTAGTTTTAATCTTATACACCCATCGAAAACTGATCGCACACTTCCCAAAGGAAGAAGAATAAGATCCCAAGTACCTATTTGATATAAAGCAAAAAAATTCTTTCTCCCTAGCCTGTTGCTAAAGAGGATCAAGAGCAGCCTCTCTATAAGAGGAGGGTTCAGACAATTGGTGAATAGAGGCCAAACAAGAAGAAAAAGAACTAGAATAAGTGGAATACACAAAATCAGGCAATTGAGTAGACTTATGATTCGTTGAGGGTAACGAGGAGGAGGATCCACTATTACAGAAGTATTATGGGAAGTAGTAGGAGCAGAGGGATCATTGGAGAGTTAATAACCATAATCTATATGAATGTCAATCCTACAAGTAGCATCATTAGAAGAAGAGGTGCTAGGTGGTTCAATTGTGGGGAGACATGAGACGACATATAATCAGAGTCAGTGTGAAAAGGATCAATACTAGTAAGAACAGATTTTTGAAGATTAGGAATGTCAGAGGGAATGGAATAGAATGGAATGTGTTCATGAAAACTAACATGACGTGAGACAAAATTTTTGACTAACTGGATTATAACATCTATATCTTTTTTGACCCTTGTCATAGCTAAGAAAAACACAAAGAGCATACCAAAAACTAAGCTTACAACATTCAACATGAGGACGGAGGACAAAACATGTGGATTCAAAAACTCTTAAGATAAAATAATCAGGAACATAACCATATAGTTTTTCAAAGGGAGACAAACTAGATGTAATAAAAGATGAAATTCTATTGATAGAATGGACTGCAGTAAGAATAGCTTCCACCTAGAACTCGCTAGAAGCATATGCAGTTCATAAGATATAACGTGCAGTTTCAACAATATGTCTATGTTTTCTTTCAACAATACTATTTTATTCAGGAGTATCAGTATAAGAACTTTGATGAAATATACCATCTGAGGTAAGTAGTTCAGAAAATAGATTAGATGTATATTCACCACCCAAAGTAGATCGAAAACATTTAATAACAGTATTATGTTGTGTTTTTATCATAGCACAAAATATATAATAGATACTAAGGAAATCAGAACGATACTTTATAAGATAAACCCAAGTGTAACGAGTACAATTATCAATAAAGGAAAACATAGTAATGAGATCCACCAGGTGTACGAATCAAAGATGGACCCCACACATCAGACTGAACCAACTCAAATGGTACAAGAGAAGCAGTGATACTTCTATAGAAAGGTAAGGTGGAGAATTTTGCCAATTTACAACCACAATTATCTGAAATATCATGAGGTTGGACTTTTTCTAAATTTCATTTAGAAGCTAAGAATTTCAAACGAGAAGAAGAATCATGTTCAAGACGAGAATGGCATAAATAAAAATTAGAAGAAGTAGAGGTTAACCGAAAAGATGACAAATCAACACTGAAGCTACAACATCTAAAAGTTTCAGTTGTTCTAATACATATAGTCCCCCTGACTGCGGTCTATCTCAATCTACTTCTGAGATCACGAATCCTGCACATAACAAGAAAATGAAGTAAAAGAAACTGAAAAACCAGAATCACATAGTTGACCGACCAAAACAAGATTCAAAGTAAAATTAGAAATATGATAAACATTAGACAAAGATAAATTAAACGTAGAAATAGAGCCAACGCTAGCTAATAGCATGGGAGAACCATCCTGCGGTCATGACCAACACAGAAGGAGAAAATTTATGGATACAAAAGAATTGATATTAGGTGACATATGTGCGAAGATCCAGAATCAAGGATCTAAATAGTGGGCAGTATACCTGAGGTACTATCAGACAGTAAACCTTTGTGAGAAGAAGCAGACATGACATGTAGATCAGATGCAAGGAACTTTTGAAAATGTTCAGCAAGAGCTACAATTGTGGCATTCGATGATTGAATCACTCCAGAGTCTGTAGGAGGAACTACTGCTGTCATATTGGATGCTCTAAATTTAAAGAATCTTTGTTATGATTGACTATCAGATTTTCAAGGAGAAGATAGCATCAATAGTCATATTTTTCAGTTGTCAGGTAGACTTAAAGAACTCAAAATCTGATCTCCACTATGCAAAATGTAGCCCTGGGTGCAAGGAATGTTCCCTCAAATTTTCAAGGTGATCTAACGGTTATTATTCAAGAAAATATTATTTTTCTACAGATGCAGTGGATTAATTTATTTTTTAGCAAACCAACCACAACATAGAAATCGTTGAAGAAGCCATGATCAACCTTTAGACACCTAAAAATCACAAATCATGACGATGACGTTGAAATTCTTCCAAATTTAAAATTTTTGGCATGGCAAGACCTTGCTCTGATACCATGAAAATAATACAAATATAATCTAAAAGATAATACAAAGAGAAGGAGAAAGAGACAAGAGAAAGAATAAATAAATGATAACTAGATAATTGTATTAATAAAACTTAGGGTTTACAAAGGAAAAGGAGCTATAAATAGACAAGTAATAACAAATTAAAAGACTAATTCTACCCTTACATAAATAATTTATTTTATCATATACTAACAGAGTTGGTTTTGATCAGACCTCTGTTGGTGTTTCTATATGAATTCGGCCCTTCTTGGTTTTTTTTTGGAATTTGATATTGTTCTATTTGTTGATCAGTACTATGGAAATACATCGGTTCAAAGTTGGGGTTGTTTGTTTTGGATCTGAGATTTTAAATCGAAATTGCCAGTGTAGTGGTGGTTTTGTTCCAGGTGAGTTTCTAGCATTGGAAACTTAGTTTGGAGGAAGATGATGATACCCTGTTCTACTAGGTTATGAAGTTGGTAGCTCAGTTTCATGGGGATAATTTTGTTGGAAGCTTGAATTTGTTTCTAATTTGGTTTTGGAGTGTTCTGTGATGGAACTCTTGGTTTTGGGATTGAGTTTTATGTCTTGGACTTATGTTTTTGGACGAAACTGTGATGCTATGAATTAGATCCAGGCTACTCATTTGATTTTGGTGTTGTTTGTCATGGGTTACAGAGAGTGTGGAATGTTCTTTTGTCGGCTACATTGTTGGATAGTGTGAGATGGTTCTGTTACCTTGTTAATGATGTGATGGAGCTTAATGTGTTGTCCTTGGTTGGGTGTTGACTACCAAGAGCTATATTTGGGATTGATTTAGGTTGGGAGGTGATTCTAGTGATAGGCATAGGTGTTGGTTCGGAAATTGAGATTAAACAGAGAGTAATCATTTAATTGGGGATAATTAAATGAATATTCTAATTAGTGTTGGTGCTGGAAGCACCAGATTGAATCTAATTTTGATAATGGCAAAGGGTTCAATGTTAAATTTATATTGTAATATAATTATTCTACTAAGTGTGCAGGAAAGTCCTAGTTGAGCTAGGCACGAAGTCTTAACCCGCAGAGTTGAGCACGAAGTCCTGGTCGAGGGTTGGGCACCGAAGACCTGACCGAGGGTTGGGCACGAAGACCTAGTTCGAGGAATTGGGTAAGAAGACCTGGTCGGGGAATGGGCACCGAAGACCTGATCCGGAATCGGGCAGGAGACTTAGCCGAGCGAGGACTACAGATAGAAGTAGAGACTAGTCGAGGTACGGACGTCTTGAGATCCGGGAGTCTCGAAGGCCGAGTAAAAGTCCAACCGGAGGAGCTTGTTGACAAAAGGTAACATCTCTTGAGAGGAGTAGGTGATGGCGCGTTCCCCGGAAGAGGGAGCAATAAGCGTCGGTTCGACCTAGGATTTTATTTGAAAACCAAAGTCATAATCAAGACAGTTTTAGCTGTTATTTCATACATGTTTATTATTGTTCTTGGACTAACCCTGGTTGCAGGCTGAAAGAAGTGAGCTGCTGCAATACCAGGCGCCTGAAAGGATTCAGGCGCCCGAGAACTCAGGCGCCTGAATGGAGTCAAGCGCCCTAGGAGGGGTTCTTCCAGTGGATGCTCCACGTCAGCTACCAGGCGTCCGTGAGCTCATAGGCGCCTCAGTTGTCTCAGGCACTCAAGAAAGGTGATAAGTGTTGGCCAAGTCTGTGGATAAGGATGCGGTCTATATGGGTGACGTGGCAGGCGCCCAAGAGCCATCAGGCACTTGAGAAGCTGCTATAAAAGGGGCTTCACCCCTTTGCTTCCGAACAACATCTCAAGCACTCAAACGCGCTACGACAAGCTTCCGTGTTGAAGCTTTCAGCGCCAACAACGTTCAAGCTTTCTACGCTGACAACGTTCAAGATTGACGACACGCCGCTTCGATAAGCCGCTTCGACAAGCTAAGGATTTCTATTTAAGTGTCGTCGGTATAAAAGCTTTTAACTTCCTTTCCGTATTCAATTTCATATTTGTAAAGGATTTTACGAACTATAGAATTTTCCAACGTAACCGGTCAAGGACCGTGGGCCTTGGAGTTGGAGTCGTTACAAACTCTGAACCAAGTAAAAAGAATCTGTGTTAGTCGTGCTTGGTTTTTCTTATTTCCGCTACGTTTAACTTTGTACTTTTCGAAAATTTATGATATCGATATTCACCCCTCTATCGATTACAATGATCCTACAATTGGTATCAGAGCGGGTAGCTCAATCTTGGTGAAACCACCAATTGAGTATTTTTTTTTCAGATTTCATTATTATTTTATGTCAGAAAAGGTATTATTATCTTTTTCTAATATTTTGTTATTTTTTTGGTTCGTAAGATTTTATCGTTTCTCGAAGTAGGTGTAACACCACTCGAGACTTATTTTTCTTTTCTTCCATACCACACAAATAATCCAAGACTAAGTCTTAGAACCAGTTTTGTATTTCTGTCTATGGTCAAGTTTCTCTTATGGCCATGAAAGAAGTATACAGCATGACACGACCACCTCTTTTCTCAGGAGAAGATTTCTCCTACTGAAAGAGCAGAATGGAGGTCCACCTGAAAACTCAGGTGGAGATGTGGATCATCATTCAGGCTAGACTAGAAATCCCAAAGAATTCACAAGGTGAAATTATGGGATACTCAGAGTGGGATGCCTCACTCAAGAAGAAAATAGAAGTGGACGCCAAAGCTACACAGACTCTTCAGTGTGGTTTAACAAAAGAAGAACCCAACCGCGTCTGCTCATTTAACAGTGCAAAGGAATTATAGAACAAACTCATTGAGCTGCACGAAGGTACATCGGATACGAGGATCAGTAAGCGCGACCTTCTACTCAATAAACTATATAATATCAAAATGCAAGACGGTGAGACAGCTGCACAACTACATGTTCGTATTTAAGAACTGATGAACAGACTACACACCATAGGTCACAAGGTAGAAAATTGCGACTTAATCAGGTATGAACTAAACTCGTTCCCCCGAAATTCTTTGTGGGCATCTATGGTAGATGCGTAGAAGGTTTCGAGGAACTTATCCAAAATTAAATTAGATGAATTATTTTCTGAATTAGAACTGCATGAACATACTAACATTGCACAAGTTGAGAAAGGTATAACTCTTTTTGCAGGGAAACACAAGAAGAAGAAGCCGCAACCAATACCCGAGTTTGATTCCGAAACGGAATCTGATGACGACAGAATCGATCATCCAGAGTTAGTCAGAATGATCTGAAACTACTACAAGATGCTCAAGGGTCAAAGGAAGAAGAAGGTGATTCAGCAAAACGATGATCCAGCTAACCAAGTACCAGGCATAAGGGGAAGACCGATGTATCCTGTTACGGGTGCAACAAGAAGGGTCACTACAAATCGGAGTGTCCCAACTTGAAAGAGGCCAAGAAGACTCGAAGGAAGAAAGCACTCCAAGCCACATGGGGTAAGTCCTCTTCGGAAGATGAAGAAGAAGCTCCGCACACCAACCTTATCGCACTAATGACCTCGGAAGAACTCGACACCGAGTCAGAGTCGGAACTGGAAGAAAGAGGAGGAACCGGGAAACTAACAATATCGGAAGACGGACAAATCACGGTAAGAGGTTATCCCGAATCCCAACTATATGATTTAATTTCATATCTGTTTCGCAAGTTGGCCAAAGCCAACGTTCGAGTTGAATCCCTTCGACAAGAAGTCAAAGTTCTGAAGGAGGAGGCCAACTCAAGATCCTTGACTGAGTCAGTGTTTCGGAAGGAATCTACGTCGACGACCATTCACCAGGGTTCAGGCCACACGGACGCTGATGCTAGAGAAAGAACTCACACTGCAAGATTAACACCACCGTTAGGGGAACACGCTGGAGGTTGTCCGGCGGAGCCCACTCCGACGCTCAAGTCAGCGCCTCGATCCAGGAGATGAAGATAAGGCAAAAAAATAGGTGTGCATGAAGTAGAGAGAGTGTAACCCCTTTTACCGGAGGGATTGGAGTACCTTTTATACCTTAAGCGGCAGTCATACATATCTCCATGATCTTCGCCACGTTCCCCTCCATCTTCGGTTACTGGATAACCCTCGTAACAGCCGTCACAGTCATTAAATCTAGGTCATTGTAAGGATAAAGGCGTTAATATTCGTGGATCATGGGTCATGATCATCCCGTAGTTATTGGTGATCATTATCGATGGATCTGCAGATAGGGGGGTTATTCCTTGAGGCTGAATGCTTTTGGGGCTCCGCTTCCCCGAGGTGATCTCGGGATCTTCTGGCCCAGGGGGTCCTGGGCATCTTGCCTTCCCAAGGTGGTCTCAGGTACCTGGCTTCCCGAGGTGATCTCGGGAGTGCGTCCTCTGGAGCGATCTTCAGGATTGTGTCTACTCGAGTTGGTCTCGAGATTCCCCTTCCTGAGAGGGTCTCGGGCGTCACGGAAAGAGAGTCATTCCAACTCGGTAGATCTTGCCACAAATCTTCTTCAGTCCACGTGTCAGCCACGGGGTACTCAACCCCATCACAAGCCCTTCCCTTCAAGTCTGATCGAAGGAAGTGTGTCTAACTGATTAAACTAGTGGTGTAATGAAGAAGTTGTATCCAGGTGGTCCGTATATCTTTTACTACTTTATTAGCGGCCTTCTGGGTCTGAGGAATTAGACCATGCACCCCTGGACTCGGGCGATTCTTTGAATGCGTCCTGCATTTTGACGAATTTCGAGGCAACGCCTTGACGGCTGCCCAAGGCCTTATAAAGGCACATGGGGTCTCTTAATGGTGACAACGTCATTTGGCGAATGTGGCCTTACCACGCGCCCCATCCTTCTTTGTGTGACAATCTCCCGCTGATACACGCTGTGGACCATACGAAGCGACTGCAGTAAAGGATGGTGGCTCATCGGGATGTCTAATCAGGGTCGCTGACGTGCTGCCCTCTCATTGTTTGTAGGTGGGCGACTTCTCCCTATAAAAGCAGGTGAAACGACACCCTTCTGCCTCCTTGCCCTATCCGTTTTCAAACGCCTTCGTTCCCCTGCTATTCGTCTTGCTGCTACGCCCCTTCTCCGAGTGTAAGTCTTCTTCTGTTTTCCCCTTTCCTCAACCCCCATGGGTCCAGTAGAGAAGAAGAAGAAGACCCAAAGCGGCGGCAAAGGTTCCTCGGAAGAGCTAGTCTATTATCCGGAGTGGTATGATACCATCTCCTCTAGGGTTAGGTTAGAATCCCTCCAGGCCGCCTGCCAGAGATATAGTATCCCGGAGGGTTGGGAGATGAGAGTTCCATCCTTAAGCCAATCACCCGTAGAGACTCCTGCGGGGGTTTTCACTTTCTTCTTAGGGCAGGTAGAATTAGGGGTTCGTTTTCCTATTCCCCCCTTTTTCATGAATGTCGCCAAATACTTCGGTATCCCTCTCCACACCAAATGACTCCAAACGCCTTTGCCCAAATGGGAGTGTATTTGTCCTTTTCAAACTTTCGACATTCCTCTGACCCCCCCTCCCCGATTTTTTCATTTTTTTCTTTGTTCCGGTTGGCTCACGAGGGGCATTTGGCTTTACTGCCCATGCCGATCAGAGATTCTTGGGGGGCCTTCCTTCCTCCCACAAGGGATGAAAGGAACGTTTCTTCTATATCCAACTCCTTGAGCATCCCTTCAGTCCTATCCACTGGACGAAGAGTCTGCCGCCCATCCCAGACCTCGGTGACTTCCAGCAGGACGCGGTGTACCAGAGGACTAGGGGTATCCTGTCAGGGATGGACTTTCACGACCTCCAACTGGTGCAATGCGAGGAGCTCCTTTATCGGGCCGATCTTAGCCCGAAAGTCACGATCCTTAGCTCCAATCTTGGTAAGTTACCCTTTGTCTTGTGAGTTTCCTTGTTAATTCTAACTGATGCCCTTGTGTCTCTATTCTACAGACGACATTATGATTTCCCGAGTTATCAACCGTCTCCTGAAGTGTGAACAGGACAACGAGCAGGCGCTGGTTCCCGCTTCCATTTCTTCCGCTCCCGTGGGCATCTCGATCGAGGACTGTGAGGAAGTGGATGAACCCTCATACGACCAAGAAACCCTGGAGACTCCCCAGGATCTCGGGGCAGCGGAACTGCCTACCGACCTCGAAGGGGGTTCTCCTTCGTCTCCTATCAAGACAGCAGAGGGAGAGGAGAAGAAATGGCGGAAGCGGTTGGCCCTGAAGCCTCGCCCCTTGAAGATGTTGAAGAAGGGCATAGCCTCAGAGCTTTCGCCCTCCATTGATGAAGAGGACACGATGCCCCTGTCCCACAGAGTTTGGGAAGAACCCTCTTCCCCCGCTGTGGCAGCCACCGTTCCCATCACCCGAGACCCAGCTGCTCCGACTGATCCCCCCGCTACTCAGCGAGGCAAGGAGGTGTCACTTGATGTGTCGAGCTCTCGCCGGAAGGCTCCTATGGCGAAGAAGACGGTGCCAAAGGGCTCCCAAAACATCCAAATAAAGGGAACCCCCTCTGATGGTTTACAGATAGCATCTAGCTCGGAGGAGGACGCCCCTGGCCCTAAAGATGTTCCCAGTCAGTCAGGCCGACCTGCCGAAGAACTTCTCCCTCCTCCTATTCAATCGAGACGGTTAGCTGGCTCAGCCCGCTATCTGGGCATGCTACACCAGTCCCTGCTGACGGTAATTATGCTTGAGACTTTTCTCTTTGTTTCGTTATTTTTTGCTTTAACTGTCCTTTTTCCGTCTCGCAGGTCGCTTCCAACTATACGGCTATGAGCCCCTGTTGTGCTCTCAGGGGGTTACTGAAGACCTCCTCCAGAGGGTTGCAGAAGCAGAGGCGGAAGTTGGCCGAGCCCGCGAGGCGGACCTCCTGCAGCTGGAGGTCAACAGGGCCCTAAGGGTAAAGGTCGAGTATTGTCTCAATACCTTGCTGGCCTTTGAGGAGACCCTGCATGGTTACCGGCTTCGGGAGCGCCTCTGGTCCGAGAAGAACTAGGCTCTCGCCGAGGGCTTGCAGAAGCTGTCCCAGGAGCGGGAGCAACTCCAGACTCAAATGAAGGAGTTGTCTGATAACGTTCGGCTCCTGGAATCCTCAAGAAAGCTCTGGAGGATCGAAACGAAGAACAGGAGCGCCTGTTGGCTCTAAAAGAATATGACTTAGAGCTATCAGCCACTTATTCCTCCGACCTCCAGGACAAAGTTACTCGGGCCCAGGACCAGGCTTCCGCTACCACCCAGAAGCTCCAAGAAATACTAGGGGCACATGATCGCCTATCCCGGGAGATGGCAGAGCCGAAAACCGCCAAGAAGGAGGTTGAGGCTGAGCTACAGAAGCAGAGGATTAACCGTGCAACTCAACTATCCAAGGCCAAGGCGGAGTTGATGGCTAAATTTCTATAGTCCGATGAGTATGGCAATATTTTAGCTGGGCAGGTATGGAAGCGCCTAAAATAGGGCTTCAATGGCACCATCAGCCAGTTGAAGAAGGATCAACTGCTGAAACCGGACTCAGATTTGAGCACCCTGAGTGCCAGCCGGGGTTGGAACGAGCTCACGCCTAAAGAACAGAAACTATAAAGCTTTTCCCCAACCTAGGCCTTGCCTCCTTTTTTGCTCCTCGTTTGCCGTGCCTTCTTCATCTTTTCTAGTTTTTCCTTTTTCCTGGTAGACCAGATATGTAATCAGTTTGAATGTGAATGAAAGCATCTCTTGGCTTACTGCATCTTAAGTAACTTCCGACCCTGTTTGTTATTCTCAAAATGTTTGTCTCTAGCCCAAGGAGCCAGAAGGTTAACGGACTAGCGCTCAGTTCCAAGTGAGGAGCAAAGGTTCCTCCTTGACCTAAGGAGCGAGGTGGCAAACAAACACGCTTGAAGAACAAGTGTTCTTACCCGACTAGAGGGGAAAGATGACTGACAAACATCCCGAGGGCCAATCCTACTCCCCGCGAAGGTAGTAGGGTTGTACTGCTCTTGGCCGGATATGTGCAGCACCGAGGCCAAGCCTACTCACCGCGGGGGTAGTAGGGTTTTACAGTTCTTGGTTGGGCATGTGCAGCACCGAGACCAAGCCTACTCACCGCGGAGGTAGTAGGGTTTTACAGCTCTTGGCCGGGCATGTGCAGCACCGAGGCCAAGCCTACTTACCATGGAGGTAGTAGGGTTTTACACAGGTAAGGACTCAACGCTCTTCAAGTAATATTTCATTTACTCTTTTTATTTATTGAACTGCATGGCAGCACAAACAAAGAATACAGAAGGTAATCAAACAACTCAACACCTCACCGAGTGCGATAGGGGCGGAGAAGGTTGGCGTGCCATGGCCTTTCCAGCCCCTTGCCTTTGTCATCTTCTAGATAGTATCCGACCCCTGTGAGCTTTTTGGTGATAACATACGGTCTGCCCCACTGAGGCTTCAGCTTCCCAGGGTCGCCGACTGGTTTGATCCTCTTCCAGACCTTGTCACCGACTTCAAAGCTGTGGGCGATTACCCGACAATTGTAGGTTTGTTTCATCCTTCGCCGATACGCTTCCAGCTAAGCCGTGGCTCTATCCCTCACCTCTGAAATGAGGTCTAGGTCGATCAGTCGCTCTTGATCATTATCCTCGTTATAGTGCTGTCATCGAGCGGACTCTTCTCCTACCTCCACCGGGATGATGGCCTCAGCCCCATACACCAGCTGGAAAGGGCTCTGGCCTGTTCCTTCTCGGGGAGTGATACGGTAGGATCACAGGATGCTGGGGAGTTCGTCGACCCATCTGCCTCTGACGTGATCTAGCTTTATCTTGAGTCCCTTGAGGATTTCATGATTGACGACCTCGACCTGTCCATTGCCCTGCGGGTATGCTACTAAGGTGAAGGCTTGACGAAAGCCCAACCCCTCACACCATTCTTTTAGCTTGCGTCCAGAAAATTATCTTCCGTTGTCTGACACCAACTTGTGGGGGATGTCGTATCGGTAGACGATGTCCCTCTATATGACCTTCATCACCGCGGCCTCCGTGATGTGTACTAGAGGCTCAGCTTCTATCCATTTGGAAACATAGTCGATGAGAACTAACAGAAACTTCTTCTGTTGTGGCAGGGCCTACAATGTCCATTCTCCACCGATCAAAAGGGTAGGATACTGTAGAGACTCGCAAGGGCTCGGACGGTCGGTGAGTCACATGTTGATGTCTCTGACAGACTTCACATCCGGCCATGAATGTGAGGGCGTCGACTTGGAGAGTGGGCCAAAAGTACCCGGCCAGAATAATCTTTCTAGACAGAGATCTTCCCCCAATATGGGGGATGCCGTATTGGGGGGCATGTCGATGTCTCTGACAGGCTTGTGGAGGATCCCGTATCGACAGACGATGTCCCTCCATATGACCTTCATCACCGCGGGCTTCGTGATGTGTGCTGGAGGCTCAGCTTCTATCCATTTGGAAAAATAGTCGATGAGAACCCACAGAAACTTCTTCTGTTGTGGCCCAATTGGAAAGGGGCCTACAATGTCCATTCGCCACTGATCAAAAGGGCATGATACTGTAGAGACTCGCAAGGGCTCGGTCGGTCGGTGAGTCACATGATGATGTCTCTGACAGGCTTCACATCCGACCATGAACGTGAGGGCATCGACTTGGAGAGTGGGCCAAAAGTACCCTGCCAGGATAATCATTCTAGACAGAGATCTTCCCCCAATATGGCTCCTGTAGATGCCTTCATGTACTTCCCGCATCACGTAGTCCATCTCCTCTGGTCCGACACATTTGAGGAGTGGCCGAGCAAAGACCCTCCTGTATAGTTGGTCACCGACCAGCGTGAATCTGGCCGTTTGACGGCGGAATAGTCGGCTTCCCTGGCCCATGCTTGGAATGTTCCCACTGCGTAGGAACTCTACATATGGATCCCTCCAATCGGTCCTGGTGTCACCTTCCGCATCTTCTCCAATCTGTGCTACCGTCTCTTCCAGGGTGCTAGGCTCATCCAGCTGCCAGGTTAAAATGGAGCTAGCCAGTTTGGCTAATTCGTCGGCTTTAGCATTGTCTGCCCTGGAAATCTTTTGCAAGATAACCTCCGTGAAGGAGGCCTTCAACTGCTCGTAAAGGACCACATACTTCTGTAGGTGCTCATACCTGACTTCGAAGTCACCCTTTATTTGCTGTGGCACAAGCTGGGAATCCGAGTGTACAATAACCCGAGTAGCCCCCAAGTGCTTGGCAGCTTGCAGACCCGCCAGGATCACCTCATATTCAGCTTCATTGTTGGTAGCTTTGAAGTGGAGCCGGATGGATAAATATAACGTGTCCCAAGAGGGGAGACCATTGACACCCCGACCCCACTGTGCCGGTTGTTGGAAGACCCACCCACGTAGATCTTCCACATTCCTATGGCCTCAGACTCTGGGACAGTCTCCAGCATGAAGTCTGAGAGGGCTTGTGTCTTGATAGTGGCACGAGACCGGTACTCAATACCCTATTCGCTTAACTTCGTCATCCATTTGATCAACCGGCCTGAAGCTTCGGGGTTGGTGAGGACCCATGCGAGCGGACTGTTGGTGAGGACGACGATGGGATGTGCCAAGAAGTACGACCTTAACCTCCGGGCCATTAAGACCATAGCATAAGCCAACTTCTCCATCATAGTATATCGTGTTTCAGCATCCTTTAGGAGATGTTCAAAGAAGCAAATGGAATACTGCACCATGCCTTCATCGTGAACAAGCGTTGATCCTACTGCTTGCTCTGCTACAGATAGGTAGACAAATAAAGTCTCCCCCTCCATTGGTTTGTAGAGGATGGGGAGCCCGGCGAGGTAGGTCTTCAGGTCCACGAACGCTTTCTCACACTGTTCATCCCACTCGAACTTGGCTGCTTTTCTCAGAACATTGAAGAATGATAGGATCTTATCTGCAGATTTAGAGATGAATCGTGATAGTGCCGTGATTCTACCATTCAGTCGTTGTATTTCCTTGAAATTCCGGGGGGATAGCATGTCCAGAATAACCCTTACTTTTTCTGAGTTAGCCTTAATTCCCCTTTTTGTCACCATGTACCCCAAGAACCGACCGCTCTTCACCCCGAACAAGCACTTGACAGGGTTCAATTTCAGCTTATTGGCCATTAAGATGGTGAATGTTTCTTCTAAGTCGACTATTATGTCTTTTCCCTTCTCTGTCTTGACCAAGATGTCCTCCACGAACACCTCGATATTTCTCCCGATCTGGTGCCTGAAGAATTTGTCCATCATCCGCTGGTAAGTAGCCCCAGCATTGCGCAATCCAAAAGGCATGATATTATAGCAGTATATGCCATCGGCTGTCACAAAGCTGACTTTCACCTGGTCTTCGGGCGCAAGGGGGACTTGATGGTAACCTTGATAAGCATCAAGCATCGAGATGAACTCGTAACCAGCCGTAGAATCTACTAACTGGTCTATTCGAGGCGAGGGATAGCAATCCTTGGGACATGCTTTATTTAAATCGTGAAAATCGATACAAACCCTCCATTTACCTCCTGGTATAGGGACGAGGACTATATTAGCTAACCAGGCCGGGAATTGAACTTCTCTGATGTGCCCTGCCTTTAGCAGCTTTTGGATTTCGTCTCGGATAGCCTTGTCCTGTTCTGGTATAAAGTGCTCCCGCCTCTGCTTCACTGGTCGGGCTCCAGGGGTAACATGTAGGTGATGCATGGCTAACGCCGGGGAAACCCCTTTGATTTCTTCGGCAACCTAGGCGAAAACATCCCTATGACTCTGCAGGCAGTTTATAAGATAGCTTCATAGTTTCGGTGCAAGGTCGGTGGCGATCTTCATAATTCCCCCCTCCTGATGAGGGTGAATATGGACCTCCTCGCTCTTGACCCCCCCTCTGTTCTTCTTTAGGTTCTTCATCTCCTCGCGGGTCGGCGTGATCAATTTGCAGGGCTTCGTAGGACCTCTGGTAGGATTCCTCTGGGAGGACCTCCGGCGATCCCTGGGATCTCCTCTTGCTCAGGAGCCCCTTGCTGTGAAACGGCTGACTCCATTTGTTGCTGTTGGAGTGCCTCTTTGATGGCATTGGCCACCAAGCGATCCAGTTCCTCTTTCGTCAGGACAATGGAGTGTCCCGTCGGCTCTACCATCGGTGCTCCTTCTGGTGCTTTACTGGTTTCTCACAGACGGCGCCAAACTTGTTCCGAAAGGAATCGACGTCGACGGCCAGTCATTAGGGTTCAGCCCAGGTGGACGCTGACACTAGAGGAATAACTCACACCCTGCGAGATTAACACGAGCATTAGGGAAACACGCGCGGAGGTTGTCCGACGGAGCTCACTCCGACGCTTAAGTCAGTGCCTCAATCCAGTAGATGAAGAGAAGGTGAAAAAAGAGGTGTGTGTGACGTAGAGAGAGTGTAACCCTTTTTACCGGAGGGGTTGGAATACTTTTTATATCTGAGGCGGCAGTCATAGGTGTCTCCATGATCTTCGCCACGCCCCCCCCCCCTCCATCTTCGATTACTGGATAGCCCTCGTAACAGCCGTCACAGTCATTAAATCTAAGTCGTTGTAAGGATGAAGGCGTTAATGATCATGGATCACGGGTCATGATCATCCCGTAGTTATTGGTGATCATTATCCATAGATCCGTAGATAGGGGGTTGTTCCTTGAGGCTGAATGCTTCTAGGGCTCCACTTCCCCTAGGTGATCTCGGGGTCTTCTGGCCCAGGGGGTCCTGGGCATCTTGCCTTCCCGAGGTGGTCTCGGGTACCTGGCTTCCCGAGGTGATCTCGGGAGTGTGTCCTCTGGAGCGATCTTCAGGGTTGTGTCTACTCGAGTTGGTCTCGAGATTCCCCTTCTCGAGAGGGTCTCGGGCGTCACGGAAAGAGAGTCGTTCTGACTCGATAGATCTTACCACACAGCTTCTTCAGTCCACGTGTCAGCCACGAGGTACTCCACCCCATCAGTCAGTTTAGGAAGGAACCTCAACTCAAGTCCAAAAACTTGAGGAAGAGAATTCCTCCTTGAAAACTCAAGTGAAGGAACTTCGAGTTGCATTGGAACGATTTATTTCGGGTTTCAAGAATCTTGACATGATTCTTGGAAAATAGAAATCTGTTCTAAACCGATCCGGGCTTGGTTACCGAACCAACTCACGTTACAGATCCTACTATTCTGTTTTGAACCAAACTAGAACTTGAGTCCAAGCATAGGTCCCAAAATTAAGCTTGACTAATCAAGCTGGACCAAATCAGTATTGGATCCCCAAGGACAAGATTCACATCCTAGATAATCAATATCGAGGCTTCAGTCCAGGGGGAGCCAATAGAAAAATTATATACATATTTAGATAATCTTTTGCATGTTTTATTGAATTTTTGCTTGATATTTGTTTATTTACTTTATGCAAAAATGTCATGCTTAGGTTAGAAATGGTTAGATAAGGATCTGACTTGATTGAAACTTGCACAACCTAGTATTAGGTTGGGGCGAGATCATAGTACGTTAGGGAAGCCTATCTAAGGAGTCAAGTAGGGTAAGACGTACCTTATTTGGTCTTTTTAGTCCGGTGGAACTAGCCGAAGCTACCTCGCTTCATCCTCGACTAGTTAGACTAAGGTTTCTCAAAGAGTAATCTGGAAATAGAATTTCTTTAAATGGTTTTGTCTAGGAAAGGGTCGTTGCTCCGATAACCAAGAAGGTGTCTCGCCAAGACCTGGAAGCCAATTATTGAACTCTAGTTTCAAATTACTAATTGATAAACTTGAATCTAACACATGATTCAATCAAATCATAGTTCTTAACCTAAATTTAAAAGATAAAATTAATGCATCTCACAAAACAAATAAAGATTCTCTATTTTGTTACTTAGAAATGGGTGAGATGCTTAAGACCTAAAAAGTTTAGTCCAACACAATCAACCTTACAAATTGAATCAATTTCACCTTTTAAGATATGCAACTTAATAATCTTCCAAATTCAACTTAATAATATTTCAAATTTAACTTAATATTTTTTTAAAATTCAACATAATAATCTTCTAAATTTAATTTAATTTTTTTTAAAATTTAACTTAATAATCTTCAAAATTCAACTTAATATTATTCAAAATTCAACTTAATATTTTTCAAAATTTAACTTAAAAATTTTCAAAATTCAAGTTAATATTTTTCAAAATTTAACTTAATATTTTTCAAAAGTCAACTTAATATTTTTCAAAATTCAAACTTAATTTTTCAAAATTAAAATTTAACTTTTTAATTAATTTCAAAATCATCAAAAATAAAATTTAACTTTTCAATATAAGATTTAATTTTTCGAATCATTGTACTTAAACTTATTCATTAAATACTTTAGGTTTCTTTTTTTCACTTACCTAAAAATATTTCTATACAAAGAAATTATTTTGGACAATCAATTTATTTTCTTTGGAAAAATAAGTTTTGCAAAACTCATCTTGGGTTTCACTTAGAATTTTTTTATTTCATTTTCACTTAGAAAATTCTACAGTCCGGGCTTTGATATTTATATATTTTTTTTCGGACTTGAGTATTTTTTAAAATTTCTCTTGTATTTATATCTCTTATAGTATTTTTTAAAATCATTTTAAACATAGAATTTCTTCTTTGCAGTTCTTTATATTGTTTGCCTTTTTCAAAAGGAGAGAGAAAAAGAAGAATTTGTTTTTTCAAATCGTTAAATCAAAGTAGTTTTCAAAATCTTTTTCTAAACTTAGTTTTTCTTAAACTTTTTTTGAAATTATTTTTGTTTGAATCCAACCCTAAGAATCAGAGGAAGATCTATTTGTAGTCAACAAGCCTCCCAGGACTGTGTAAGGTTTAGTGGGAGTTCAAATTAAAATAAGAACACTCTTTTTCCATCCAGACCCACATTCAACATCAGTGATTCCAAAGGCAACTGGGAGGACATTGTCATTACTATCGATCGTTGTAGCCATTAACAATACACCCGAATACTTCCCTCTTAGAGTGTGACATCAATTCCTATAAGTTTGTGTAGATAAGAGTTGAACACTCTTCGACAAGCGCCAAAAACACAAAAATAACACTGGAACTTATTGTTACCATTCCTGTATAGTGTCACATAAGTTTCAGGATCCCTAACTCTTAACTCACGCAAATATAGTGGAAGATCTCTATATGCCTTATCATAATTGTTGATGCAATCGACCCAAGTTTGATCGGGTAGATCATGGATTTTGATGTGTGTGTCAATATAATTAAGTTAGGTTTTCATGTTGATTTGATATGTGTGTTTGAGTCGTGCGGGACTTAGTGAATCATACATGAATAACGGAGTGAAGCATCCAAGGGATGAGAGCCGAGGAAGAGGACTTCAAAAGGCAAGCCGAGGAAGTAGACTTCAAAGGCATACACGAAGATGGCATGAAGGTGAGCCGTGGGCTTGTGTGCGCATCCGAGAGATGAGAGCCGAAGGAAGAAAACTTCAAGGGGCAAGCCAAGGAAGTGAACTTCAAGGCATACGCGAAGGATGAACTTCAGAGTAAGTTTGAGTGAGTTTATAAGTTGGGCAGTCGGCTGGCAAAGGAAGCAGTCGACTGCTAGCGTCAAGTGGAAACTCACAGAAAGATCAGTCGACTGGTCCAGGCACCAGTCGGCTGTCTCTTCAAAATAGAGTCGTTAGGCTAGCTGTTGACTAGCCGTTGGCTGGGCATCAGTCGATTGGCTCTGGGGGCAATCGACTGGTGTCGGGGCTGGGCTATTTAATTAACAGCTCTCTCCACTATTTAAAGTAAAGCTTGAGACTTGAGATTGGTTAGCTCTTCATTGTCATATCTTTGCTTAAGTGCTCAAGCTCCAAGATCATCTTCCTCCCAAACCCTAGCTCATTCTTGTAAGGAGGAAGAAGAGTTGTGAGAGGTTGTTCTCCACTGAGAAGGAGAAAGATTTAGCCGGAGATTGTCGGGGCGTGATCCACCGAAGGATCAAGGGTTCGTCCACCTCAAGGGCACTCCGTGGAGTAGGAGCAAGCAATCTCCGAATCACGTAACCGGTAACGTGTTATCATTGTATGAATTGTTAGATTAAGTTTCCGTTTGTGCTAACGATTGTAGGATGAGATTGAAATTGGGGTGACCGAGCTATTCACCCCCTCTAGCTATGCCATCGATCCCAACAATAATCTCCAACCTTTTTAATTGCTTTTTCCCTAGCTATGCATGTTTTTCTATATGGTGTAGTTACTCCAAACCTAACTTTTATATCTGATATAATGATACTTGGTTTGTATTGTTGATTATAAAGAAATTGCTCTTTAACAAAAGATACTATAAATGAGGAAGAGCATGTTTCATGATCAACACTTTGCCTAACTATTCCATATTGGTGAACTTTTGTAACAGTGAACTCTACATTCCCCTGCCAACTACTCTCCATGTATATGGTTGGTTGAAACACAATGTTTTAACTCTATTTTTCCAAATGTCAACTAGGTTATATTTTATATGTTTAATTATGACATGTTTCACAAGTGTATTCTTGAATTCTTATCAAGATAAAAAAAATCTGTCCAACAAAAAATTTATTCTCATTTGTTGCCTCTGCCTCTCCAATTGACCTTTGTAGCAATCAAGAATTTAAAATATATGGATCATCAGCTATTAGGAACTCCTCCTCTAAGTCATTGTACTACTCTGGGGAAAAAATGATATTGTTCATTTTGCATTATTAGCTAAGAATTCTTGTACATCTGTCTTGGTTTGTAATTCCTCTGAATTAAAATATCATGCTTTTCCTCCTCACTCTAAGTAAGCTCAAAGTATTCAACAAGTGTTGTACAAGGATTCAAAATCTTATCTTCTAGGTTACTTACTTATTTAAATCAAATGTCAAATTCTTTGTATTTCTATTAATGTTCCCTACATCACTATACTGAGAAGACGATAGAATATTAATTTTGGATATTTTTAATACATTAGCTCCATCTCCCACAGCAGTATTTATATTAAGCGTATTCCATAGCTCAAAAAGAATTTCTTTTGCAATATGATTATCTCTGAAAAATAATTACAAACTAAGTTGACAAAGTTACAAATTTATAATTAAATGTTGTTGTAATTCAAATAGCAAGCAACGATAGATATATGGTGTACAAATTAAATTTTCAAAATTTATCCCATAGAGTTGATATCATCTCATTTCAGGCTCACGTTCGATATCAGACCCAACGTGGCCTGATATCTTCCGATATCAAGCCCAACGTGGGCTTGATATGAGATAATATTAGGCATAACGTGGAATTGATATCATCCGATATCAAGTTCGAGGTGGGCCTGATATGGAATGATATCTGGCCCAAGGTGCTCTTGATATCATCTCATATCAAGGTCGCATTCAAGCATAAATTTATCTTAACATTATAGAAAATCTGAGAATCTTATTTAAGCAATGAATGACACTGTTAGAGTTATTATGCAAACTCACAATCACTAAGAAGGGTTGAATGAGGAGAAGGTAGATATAGTATCAATCGACAATTTTGATCATGAAAAAAAGTGGACCTGATATTATCTAATATTAGGGCCAACGTGTTGATACATACCATATCAGCAGAATATGGGTCTGGTATCCTGTATACTATGACCAAAATCTAATTGAAATTTAGCATGAAAGTGGAGAAACTTATAAAACATGATTAAGTAATGAAGGACACCATAACGAGGGACCTCCTAATTATAGTATTATTTCATAAATCTTTGCCACACATCCATAGACAACATCAACATAATTTTTTAATCACCTTTTGCTACAAGAAAAATTATACTGTTTTTGTACTGCACATACCAATTTTAAAGTAGCAAAATGATACGTACATCACTAAGGGGTGCTTGGTATACATTCGGCAATGGGAATGATAATGAGTTTTGATTGAGGGGTTTATGAGTGTAGTGATAACCTAGTGGGGGCTGAGTTATAAAATCAGGGATATCATATCCATATTTTGATTCCGATTCCCGTATACCAAGCATCATAAATGGGAATGAAATATATTTTATTTCCATTCTCACCTTCTAAACTAGCTTACCAAACGCCCCTAAATCTTTATCTGTCTTCTTCTATCAAATACATTATTGTTTGAATTTTCTCCATCAATATTGATTTTCCTCAATACTTTTTTGAAGTTGCCTCCTGAATACTTAAAGATAATACTCCTATTTTTAATATTTTCTGTTGCAATCCCATCAAAATATAAGAAAATATTCGTGTTTAGATGAGCATGATACTCCTATTTTCAATATTCTCTGTTGCAATCCCATCAAAATATAAGAAAATATTCGTGTTTAGATGAGCAGGAAGAGGTATGGAGGGTGAGAGAAGATGAGATGATCTATATTCAAACTACAAAAATTTCGAAATTATTTTTTAGAATGTGGGTAAGCTGTGTACGAAGGATATGTTGGTGGGTGGGATAGAAAAGGAATATGTTATATTTGAATATATATAAAAGCTAAAATTATCATACGCCTTTTTGATAAATATAAAATACGACGTCCACGTTATGGTAAATTGCCGTATGGGTAATTTTACTAATACACTGTGTAATTTTACTGATAGACTATGCTAATCTACGCACTCTCACGTCATACATTCACTGTTGGAGTTTCCAGCCGTGATGGTAGATCAGAACATCGTCGAGTAAAATTAAGCTAATCGACACCGCACTCACCTCTATTAACCGGTGGGTGAAGACTGCTCAACCAATAGGCTCGTCTGCACGCGCTTCGCTGACCGCGGAGCAAAGTGCGAGCGACCAAAGGGCGGAGTCTCCGACCTCATCTTTCTTCCCTTCTTCTCCCTTCTCGTTTCAAATCCATAACCAGATCTGAATACGAAGGAAGCAGGACAGGAGGAGAATTGAAGCAAGTCGAAGAAGATAACGAATGGCGAGCGACAGCGATCTCGACGAGGACGAGCTCCTCCAGATGGCGATCAAGGAGCAGGCGGAGAGGGATGTCAACTACAAGAGGCCGTCGGCCAAGAATTCTAAGCCCGTCGTCAACCTCATCCGGCCTCCGCCTCCGCCGCCTTTCATGGATCAGAGTCAGCCCCAGGGGAACCCTAACTCGAATTCCAATCCCCGAGGCAAGCAGCCCCGGCCGCAACAGCAGCAGCAGAGGCGGAATCCCAGCCGCGGAGGGGACGACGACGACGGATCGGAGGTCGAGATGCTGAGCATCTCCTCTGGAGATGAGGACTCGTCTAAAGACCGTGTTCCACCGCAGAGGGGGCGTGGAGGCAACGATCGCCGAGCGCCCAGGGATGATGGCGATACCGGGCAGGACGACGATGAGCCCAGAAGCTGGAAAAGGGTAGATGAGGCTGAGGTATTCGTGATGAGTTAGTTGATCTCAAAATTCTTTAGTCGTGAAACTGAATGGGTAAAATTGAGATAATATTTATGATCACCTCTAGCGAATTTTTTTTAATTATAAATATTTAAAACATTTTGATTTGACCATTTGATTTTGCAGCAATGTTCGTTTAATAAAGCTTCCAGTTATTTTAGAGATCGTTTTGCTGAAATTGAAAATGCAACCTGTATCTGCAATTCCTTCTAGTATCCGTAGGTTTTTCTTTAGTCTAACCAATTTTGTCTGCTTCACATGATTGTGTGGAATTGACTTGCTGGATATATCGGTGACATGGTCCCTGAAGATATTTCCAACTTATTTTTTTTCTTCCAAAAAACGTGATTTGTGTTTGGAGGATATTCAATTTTGATTCAATTTTTGGTTTGAAGTTTATCAATTAGACTTTAGTCTTATATAAATATACCAAATTTTCAAGCTTATAGGATCCTACAAATGTTATAGTCGGATTTAAAATCAAATCAATAAAAACGTTATTTCAACTATCAAAACCTTCAAGATGGGCATTCAAAATGTTTATTTTTTGTTAAAAAAAAACTGTGCCTATGTCTGAAAATATGGAATCAATTGGAAGTTTGCTACTCTTTATACAAAGTTTTGGCATGTGATATACTTTTGGTGTTGGCACTGATCGTGCTAATTTATCAAGGCATCATAAGAATGCAAATATTTGTTAGATTAGGTTCTTTTTGTTGAGAAGGTTGAGCTCATGTCAATGCACTAAATTTAGTCTTTTATATGTTTAAAAAATGAACTCTGAATACATCAGAAGGGCATAGGTTACTAGACTGATCCTGTAAAAAAAGGGAATTTTAAATTCTAGTATTGTTGTAATGGAGTAAATAGCTGTAACTTTGAAAGATGAATTATGTATGGGTCCGGTATATGCCTATGTGATTTTGTTTTATATAGTTATTGTGACTGACCTGACATGTTTTGGGTTGGTTGGTATGATCATAATATATGGTTGTGTATGCCATGATTTCTTGAATATCCTGCAACTTCCCAGAAAATTCAAATATGCTCCAAGTATGTAAGAGACATGGAATCAGGTTACAATGGTCTGGGTTGATGAAGTGCCCATGAGGTTGTCAAATACACTTACCATTGAAATTACTTTTGTGAGTTTAACCGGTTCTTTTCTCAAATCTGATCACTTATTTCTCATCTTTAATGTTTAATGCTTCTATTCTGCAATATAATTGAAATTGTTATGTTGGCAACTAGTTTAATATGCTTCCGCATACATTCAGCATGGCGTCTTGTTTCTCTGAAAATCAAATGTTTAACTGAGATAAAAGTAAACTAACAACTCGTGTCTTTTTCTTTAGCTTTCTCGTAGAGTTCGAGAGATGCGTGAAACAAGGGCTGCACCAAGTGCACAAGAGCAAAAAACAAATGCAATTGCTCGCAAGGGGCTTACACACATGCAATCTTTACCTCGGGGTGTGGAAGTTTTGGATCCACTTGGGCTTGGGTAACTACATTGTTTTACACAGTTAACTTTTATATTCATCATATAACTTGGAGTTTATGCTGCTGCATTTTTTAAAACTCTTATGTTACCTCACACACACACACACAAAATTTTAAACTACGGACCATCACATCCGGATGTGTCCTCAGACTATGTGCATTCGTAATTTTTTTTCTTTTTTTTTGTTTAATTTTTTTGGCTTTCGGTTATGCTAATAAGATTTTTTCCTTTAGGGTTTAGGGGTTGGCTTATAGTATTAAGTACAAAAAAAATTTCAAACCGAAAAATTGTTTGAGGTGTGCATAGAGTTTGCATAGTAAGATCCTTAGGATAACAAAACCCTATATATATATATATATATATATTATTGTCAAACCATTCCTAGTAACAATAAGTTGTTCAATTTTAAAATATTAAGGATTTCCATGCAGATATAAGATAGAGAGGGAGGCGAAAAGTCAGATTGGTTAGAATTAAGAACTCATTCCTATTGTGCTAAAAAATTTTATCAAAGATCAACATTAAGTATTGAAGATTTTCAAAAGTATAGAAGTGAGGAGTCATGGTATGGAGTTGTATATTGGATACCAAATAGTTAAAAACAATGACTAGATCATTGTCTTAGATCATACTTTCATGCTTGGGTGTTTCTCTGTGCCAACTCACTTTTACAATCTTTGGCATAGTGTTATATATTCTAATCTCGTGAACTTACTCCTAGTTATTCTTTTTTAATGTTGGAATGTTCAAGATTGTGTAGGATTAAAATCGACGCTAGGGGGGGGGGGGTGCGGGTGAATAGTATTATGAATTATAAAAAATAGCAAATAGTAATTAAAGCAGTTGAATCAATCAGAGTAAGCACAATAATAAAGACCAAACCTTATCCCACTAAGTGGGGTCGGCTATATGGATCTTTCTACGCCATTGAGCTCTATCCCATACTATATCATCATCTATTCTTAAATGAATCTGATTTTGTTTTATTGTTGCTAATTAAGTTTTTTTTTGTCTTCTTCTTCCTTGTTTGATGCGCATATTTGTCATAGTTTCACATTTCCTAACTGGAACATTTATTGGACGTCTACGTACATATCTGTACCACTTTAAACTGAGTTTTCCCTCACTAGATGCAACTCTGATTTTTTCTTTAATGCTCACATTTCTTATTCTGTCCATCCTCGGATGTCTACATATCCACCTTAACATTCTTATCTTTGTAACTCCCATCTTTTACTTATATACTTGAGTCATAGCCCAACATTCATCCTTATCGTGGTGGTGCATGCTTCTTTGACTTATCGATTACACTCTTAGCTACTAGTTTTAATTTTGATATAATCTTATCCGATGTCGTATTAAAGTCACCGTAATGCTTATACTTCTACACTCTCCTTAAGTATGTTTTGCTTCCCATCCTTTAATTTCTACCACTTAATTCTAGGAGTCGTGTATATTTTTCTTCTATTAATATTATGATTGAGATGTATATCCAACCCTATTAACCTATGTTGAGTAGTTAAGTTTTCTCCAGAGATGATCTAGTAATTGTTACAAATCTTTCTATCCCTCTTTTTAACCTTAAGAAAGTCAATTTACGATTTATTATTCCCACTTTTGAATGTAATCAAGTGTTCTTCTCTGTTCTTAAAAATCTTATTAGCTAGTATAAGGTCATATGTTATTGCAAAATCTAATATAGTTTTTCCTTCTTCGTTTCTTGTTACAAATCCATAACCCCATACACCCTCTCATATTTTTTATTTTTTATTCCGACATGCCCATTTAGATCGTCTCTTATTAAAATCATTTCATTTAGCAGAATGTTTTGAAATATTTCATCTTGGTCGTCCCAAAATCTTAATTTAGTTTTTTCATCTAATCTTACTTGAGATGTATATATGTTAATTACGTCTTTTTTCGTCACTACTATATTGAGAGCTATAATTCTATCCCTCTTTTTAACTACTCTTGCAACTTCATCCTTTAACGAACTATCTACAAAAATATCCACTCTATTTCTTGGTTTACTCTTTTCTATATACCATAACTTAAAACCTGAGTTTTCTATCATCTTTGCTTTCTCATCTACTCATTTGGTCTCTTGTATATACAAAATACTAATTCTTTTCTTAATCATCGTATCTACTATCTCGCTTAAGGGTTCCTATGATCCATGATCCAAATCTTAGACTATTAGTTTTTCTATAATGTTTGTTCTTATCCAACCTATGGTGTGAGAACTCTTGCTTATTTAATACTACATCCAAGTTCTCATAGAGATGCAGCGGCCCTTGCTAATACATTATAGTTAAACCCTGCAATGTGAATTCTTGCATATTTATCACTACACCCAAGTTCTAGAGATGAAGCAGTCTTTACCAAGACGTTAGTCCTGCAATGCGTGCCTTCCTCCTTTAATGGATTATTTAACTGAACCTATTGTAACCATTCTCCTTTATTTGGGCTTGGGATCAACCATGACTAGGTCATCACGGATGGAGTTAAAATATGATTCTTATACTGATTCAATTAAGTAAGACAAAGGCAATCACAACATGCAATAGATTTAGCTAATAGTTTAAGCATGTAAGTTGATCAATCTAGACACATAGCAATTATAAATGTGATTCTTATTTCTAATTGATCCTAGGTGGAGAAATCTTAAAGAAAAATAATCTAAAAAGTTTAAGCGCAATAAAATAAATAAGGCTACACTAAAACAAATAATAATGTTACTCGATGTTGTCGATCAGAAATGAAGAGCAAGTCGCAGCGTGTAGTAGCATAAAAGGTGAAGGAGCACTTAGAGCACGAGAATAAGAGATTAAGGGATGAGTGAATGAGTTGTCTTCAAGCTCTACCTCAAAACTCCTTATAGAATTCCTCCGGTCGCTTGGAGCCTTCTCGGTCGCTTGTAGAGGTGCTGACATGGTTGTAATGTAAGTTGCGCGTACACCCTCTGATCGCCCGTATGCTCCAGTTGGCCCGACCCAGCTATGGTCGTTTGGACCCTCCGAAATCCCTTCGTTGAGAGTTATCTCTTGCCAATTGCCCTCGATCTCCATCTGGTTGCCTGAAACCATCGAATATTCTTCCTTGCAGTGTTGCACGTAATAAATAGATATAAAATGTAAAGTTACATGCACTTACGTTAGGTCTAGATATTCAACCTCCAGCAACCATAGCTCCCAGCTACTTCCATTGGACTTGTTTGCCAAGCCTTTAGCTCCTAACTAACTCCACCTGGACTTGAGTCACCTAGCACCCAACTAAGAATTTGTCTGTCAAGCCTTAACCATTTGTATTTGATTCACCTAGTCTCCAGCTAAGAATTTTTCTGCGAAGCCTTTAATCTCTTGAATTTAATTTACCTAGTCTCCAACTAGAAATTTTGTTAACCAAATCTTAAACACTTGGACTTGATTCACCTATTCTTCAGCTAGAAATTTGTTGTTGGGTCTCCAACCAAGACTTAGCTCATGCTTGATTCAGGACTTTAAATGCCTAAATCCATTAGGACTTAGTCACTGCTATAATCAGGACTTTAACACCGGTTAAGTATCCTGCACCTACAAACCTAACACAACTAGTTAGATCACAACTAATATAATGTTAACCTTAGTCATATATCAAAACTCAAGGTTAAATGTTCTGCACCCAACACCAACAAAAATATCAACTTGAGCAGGCGAGACATGTTTTGGGCATGGTAGGTGCGTTGAATGTTAGAAAAGGAAAAGGGGAAAAAAGTTGAGAAAGAGGAAATTGAAGATTTGTGGTGTCGAATGTAGAAGCTTTGCTTCATAGACAAACCATGTGTCAATGTCATCTTGCAGATAGATGAAGCACCTTCAATAGGTGGTTCACCTTGCTTGTGGTGTTCCAAATACCTCGTGACTTTAATGGAAGCTTGGTCGACCTATGAAACACCTTGCCACCTTATTTGAACTTTTGCATACCTCTAAAGCACCTCTCGATCTCTTGAAATACCTTGTGACCTGTGCTAATGTTTTGTTGCATTGTATGTGATGCTATAATCTCGAAACACCTCACATTGTCATCAACTTTCATTCCAAACACCTCACCTTGATTGACCACCTCACCTCTCCTCTTCTCACCTCACCTCACCTCACCTCACCTCACCTCACAGAAGTTCTGTTGACCTCGTGGGCATTTCATCGACCTCCGAGGAAGACTTTGGTTGCATCAGATGCCATATTCCAATCTGGTCAAAACAAAAAGTTATGTGGTGCAAAATGAGATTTTAATCCATGATATATACCATGGTTAGAATCTTGTAACATTTTTGATGAAAGAGTTAAAAAGAATTATTTCGATAATGTCTCTTGTGTCGTTGTGTCAATCATGTCAACAAGTATCTTTTTATGTCAGCACTTGATATCTCTTGGCCTTCTAAAATTGAGATGTTGTTGTTAATATTTTGTAATTTATCTCCATGTAACATAATATAAAAATTGTAGCATTTCAAATGGAATGCAAATATTGAACTTAACTATATATAGTTGTATTTTCCTTTTCTTCTGTAGGGATTTATAGCGAAAAACAAAATAAAACTCAGCGGAAATTGATCCCTCCATGCCAATGCAGAAATACTCTTGCAACTACTCTAATGAAGAAGATTGTTACCTTTTTGATGTGTGAACAACCCTCAGAAGACTTCTAGTTCGACCGACCTCAGCGCGATCAGAATGTCCACACCTCTACGGTATCCACACGAGCACGTCCTTTCCGTCTCACGAACTTAGGAATTGGAGAGTGTCACACACCTTCACCTTCTTGCTAGAGATGATATTCATGGTGGCAAGGAGAAGAAGAAGAATTACCTACCTTTTTTCCTTCTTGCTAGACATGGGCACATATAAGGTGGCAAGATGAGGAACAATACCAACTCTTCACTTTCTTGTCCTCTTTAATGAGATGGTAAACTCTTCACCTTCTTTGGAAGTTGAAGACTTTAACTCTTCATCTTCTTGCCCTCTTTAAAGAGATAGTAAACTCTTTACCATCTTTGAAGTAAAAGAGTCTTAACTCTTCACCTTTTTATCCTCTTTAAAGAGATGACAAACTCTTCACTGCCTCTTAGCGACTCTATAGTTGGGTTGAGCCTTAGAAGAAAAGGAAGCATATTGAATTAACTCATTAAATCAATAGGTTATTTCAGACTTAAGGCTCAAACCAACACTATTTTAGTTAAACTAAAATAAATCAATCACTAAATCAACCTGCTCTTTGTATGTAACCCAATAGGTTCTCGTAGCGTTGTTAGCATTTCTAAAACAACTTTAGATACACAAGCAATGAGTAACATCTAACAATGCATCATTACTACCCAAGTGACGAGAATGTCGAGTTCCGACCTAACCTGTCTGTGACCATTATCTTATATAGTTCAGTCTTTTTGTCCTTGATATCTAGATTTATTCATGAGGTATAGGACGTGTCATTCTCTTATCAATCTATATGTTTCTTTATCTCTAAGTAGATTCACTTAACTAAATAATCTCAATATCTCATATTGACTTATTTGAGCATGGTCATGCATTTCAGTAGTTCTACTCTATTAAAGGGCCCACAGATATCTCTTCCATTATATGGAAAAGACAAATCCCATCTACATCACTCACATGCCGCTGCATAGCTTATTGCATACCAAGTGAATGACTTTATAGTTCACTTTGTTAAAGGTGACGTTTGTCGATACCAAAGTACACAACTCTTTATCTAGGGGATCGTAGTGACTTCAGGTCTAAGAACTATTTATACTAATAGTTACTATGAGAATGTTTATGACACTTATATAATGATCCATGAAACTTCTCATTGCGGGTTAATTCAATACATATTCTCTAATATATACCTATATGTCAACTTGATATTTCATATTCATGACTTGTGAGATCAAGTTATCAATTGACCTACATGCTAGTTTTAACGCATTGATATTGTCCTTGTTTATTAATACTTACTAGGCATATTTAAGAGTAGTGTTCTCTATATATATCGACATTCTCCCCCAATCAATTCAACCAATTGATATGCTGTAGATTATAACCTACTATTCGACATTATTATATTTATTCAGCCGGTACAAATATGAAGTAAATATAATAAACATAATATTGTCTTCTATTGATAAATATGATATATTATGTCTTAAGTCAATCAACTTATGATTGGCTCTTAGGGCTGACACTAACATCTTCTTCATCTCTTTCCTCTATCCACTTTTAATTTACCACCCATACCATATATTGAAATATTAGCACGATATCAAAACAATATCATTCTAATTCAAGACCAAAACACTAGTACAACTTGAGATCTCAAACCTTAATATACACATTCTAAAGAATCCACTCAAAAGCTACATCACTGTCGTTCTTGATTTCATTAGTTTTCCCAGAGTTTTGTATCACTGTAGTATTTTCTTCTTTGCCTCAACATCTTAATATTCTGTTCTATTAGGGTAATTGACAACAAATCATAGAGGAACTCCAATTGTTTTTTATGTGATAGGTTTGTGGTCCTAATGTTGTATAGACACGAGGGCAATATACTCACAGTAGCGAATCCATACAAAAACAAGCATAATAATTCTAACTACAACACTATTGTTTTGCTGTTGTATAGTGTTTCCACTGGGCTTTTGTTACCAGTATATTTCTTCTTTGCCTTACCAGTTTAATATTTGGTTCTATCAGGGTAATTGACAATAAGTCATTGAAGCTCATTACTGATGCTTCAGTAAGCTCTCCACTTTCAAGAGAAAGGTCTGAATCCCTGGATCCTAGTATACGAGGTATGCCCTTGTTTTGAGGAATCTTATAAAAAGAGATGATCTACATATTGTCTTATTTTGAACCTTTTGAATAACTGTAATTCTGCTTAGTTTGTTGTGTGCTTCTTTTAAATATCTTGTAATGCCTTGTGATGCCTCTTAACAAATTTCTTTTCTTTCTTGTGCTTTTATAATTCTTGTTTTTTTTTCAAAGAGAATAGTTACTTCTTCGGCCATTAATATTTTAAGAATCTGTCATCATTACTTAATCACTACTTAGGTTCCATTTGATTGCTCCATGTAATAACTTCACACTTAGTTAGGTATCTTTAACTGAAAAATTATCTAATTTATTTCTGAATACCCAATCTTTTATGGACCAAAATATAGAAAATTAAGTTTGTTATAAGGGCAATAGTTATCTTAGCCTTTCCCATTTTTCAAGGATTTTACTTTTACAGTAGGCTTGAGGTGCAATTGCTAAGTTCTGTCGTCAGTGAAGGAAATGTTTATATGAATAATTTGACAACTTTTTATACAGTACTCGTTGATTTATAGTGTTTTTTTTTCTAAACCTTGTACAAAATTTGTGTAAAACTCACTATTATTGACCCACTGGCTTGAATCTTTGCATACCACTTCATTAACAGTTTTCCTCCACCTCAAATCATTAAATAGTAAACAAACTGAGGCAACAATCCTTTTAGTTTTCCACATTTTTTGTGAGTCATGCTTTTACAGTTGGAAGGCATTGCAAATCTGCCATGTTCAGGAAGTATTGAAGGAAACATTTAGCTAAATAAATATATAGCATCTTCTCCATGAAGTATAATGCATCTTCCATTTTTGCAAATCTTCTGATTCTGTCCAAGGTTTTGTTAGGTTTTCCTATAAAATCAATCTCAAGAGTCGGGATCCTCACCATTACCAAACTACTAATTCTTCCTCACTTTCACATCTCTACCTGGTGCATCCTTGGCGACTGTAATTTCATCAGGGCCAATAATCAACCTCCTTAGCACCAGTTGAAGCAGTGGTGATAAATCCACATCTCTGTCTCCTGGTTCAGTTACTAGTTCTGTTAGAGATGGCTACAACACATCCAACATTATGATACTCGTCCTCCTATAACTTGAATCCCTGCCACGAGCCATTTGACAAAGTTATAAATTGGGCCTTGACTAACAATTTAAGATTTTGGGATAAGCAATCCCTGAATCAAACAGAAAACCTGACTAGAAATACTTAAAAAATTATATCATTTAGTTTACATGCTTTGGGGCTAGTCCATCCGTGAGAGTGCCAAGAATAAAAATGCTAATGTTCATTAGTTTAGTTGCTCCAAATGATAGGCTAGGGCGGGGCTAGTCCACTATGTTTTTCTACATACGAGAGGTTTTAACAATATTAAGTATATAATTGAATTTTTCCTAACTGCTTATTCAGGATTAGTAGCCATTCAATCAAAATTGAAACCAAGTAACAATGCTAGGACTGCCCTGGTGAGCTGATCTAAAAATTAATTTGATCTTTGGCAGGAGGATATAAAGAGAGTAAGGGGGTAAATCTCAGATTAGTTAACCATTCATGATTCATGTCATGGGACTGTGCTAAACAGGGGGTTTATACACTTTCAGCCCATTGCTCCTTCTATACTGTTTGCTTCTTTCTGTGACTCAAATGTAGCTATGACGATAAGATTGATGGTGTATGTTCCTTTGATCATTTTTTTTTGTGATATGCTCCAAAAGTTTGATTCTTGAGGAATATCTATTGTCAGATGTATTGCACTGGGCAACATCTGTACTCTTTGAGTTCTGTTTTGAGATTTGTTCACTCATTTAGTAAATTATTTGGGCCCTCAGTTATCGCTTGATTGAAGTTAGCAACTAAGAACTCGCCTTTATGAAATGTATGGTTTAGTTAAAAACCAAGAAATAAGTTTCAAAAATTCTTTCTGGGGACAATTCTTCAATACTAAGCCCAAAACAATTTAATTTTCTATTTGATAAACATGCTTATTGGAGAATGCTAATCATTACTTGTAGGGAAACAATGTAAATTCATGTTTCACATTGATAAAAAAAGTTACCTTGCAATTTTTCTAAATGAAATGAACAACTAGATATTTTCCCCCCAACTTCTTCTGAAGCTGATTTTGATGTGGCAAGACACCATGGGCTTCTTCCTCACAATTTACTATGGTTCTATGAGTCTCAACATGACAATAATTATTTGTCTTTGATTGCCTTTTCAGTTACCGTGGAGCATTATTGACTCCGCTCTTGTTGCCTCCAAGTCTCCTTGTGGTTCTCCTATGCGACCATTGACTCTAACTCTCTTCTTTACATTCTCACTTTTGTCTTGGAATCAAATATTCATCTTTTACCATCTCTGTTCTTAATGACGGATTGATTTTTTATTTCCAATCGTTTGGGTTGGGCTTCATTTCCGAGGAATTTTCTTTTACTTTTACTTAGAATCATATAGCATGAATTCATATCAAATTGTTGTAAGTCATAATTCTTTAATATTTTTGGTTCTTATATATCATATAAATCTTGTATATCCAAAACATTTCATGCGGATGATAGGAATGTGGATTATCATGATTCTAGGTTCTGACAACTATGAGCCTAATTGAATCACTAGTGGTAGTTGATGATTTGATTTTGCACACTTGGTTACTATAATATGACATGATTCCTTTAGTTTTTTCTTTTTGCAGATAAAGTAACGTACTCTTCTCCAAACTTTGACCCTAAGATCTTTTTGTCACGGGTTCACCAAGATACAAGGGCAGCTGATTTAGAAGCTGGGGCCCTTACATTAAAAGCTGATCTCAAAGGCAGAACTCAAGAAAAGAAACAATTGGTGAAAGAAAACTTCGATTGCTTTATCTCTTGCAAGACTACAATTGATGGTATTTTACAATACCATTCATTCATCACAATTTTGATGCAGTTAGTTTCTCATGCATAAATTTTTCATAAGAAAAAGTTCTATCCTATCATTGGATAGTTAAGATTATCTTAAGAAGTTAACTGTGCCAAGCAGATATCCAGTCTAAGCTGAGGCAGATAGAGGAGGATCCAGAAGGTGCAGGTACTGGTCGATTGTATGAATCCACCCAAAATATCAGTCAAGTTGCAAACCGTGCCTTTCAACCTTTATTTGAGAGGCAGGTAAATAACTGAGATTCAGGAATGGAAAGTTTTGTATTGTTTTTTTTTCTGCTTTGAAAAGGACTCCTTACTTATGTGATTATAAATAGGTGCAAGCAGAGAAAATTAGATCAGTTCAAGGAATGCTTCAGAGGTTTAGGACTCTTTTTAATCTGCCAAGTTCAATTCGTGGGAGCATTGCCAAGGGCGAATATGATTTAGCAGTTAGAGAGTATAGGAAAGCAAAGTCAATCGTCCTTCCTTCTCATGTATGTTGTTATTTTCTTTCTTGGATTTTTTGAAATGGCTTTCTAAATGAACCACACGTCTTCAGGAGATGTTTGGTATGTTTCTCATTAGTATCTCATACCCATTTGGATTTAGTAACTAACTCGAGGAATGGATCTTCATTTTGTTGGGCATCTGCCTTCTTCATAAATGGAAAAATTACATCATCATACATGGTTGAATATACTCTGATCTTGACATCAGGAATACCATAATTCATTCTCATCTCTATTGCCATTATGTTCTACTTTGGAGATTACTGGAGATATACAGGCAATTTAGGTGGCGTGATTCATAAGCAGTGCCATATAGAAGCACTTGTAATAGGTTTACTGTGTCTGCTGATTCTTTACGCAACATTAATTATATTGAAAGAACATATGTTATAAAAAGGCTTTAATATTCACTTGCATATCTCATTCTTTTCCAAGGGCTATAAAAGTTTATGGATTTGTTCTGGTGCTTTATTGAAAACGGTAAAACTACTGTTGATAGGATTCCTTCACTTATGCTTGGAAACTCTATACTATTTCATGGTTGGCCATAGTCTCAGGCGCAAACCTCCACTCATGTTAAGTTGTTTCTTCTTGAAGTGCTTCAGAAATACTATCCTACTCATTGCTAACATTTCAAATATCTTGTAAAATGATTTCTTATTATTTATATGTTGATATATTGAAAAGGCAGATTAACATCGTATTAATGAGAAGATAGATGCTGTCCTCCATGTTTAGAATTTTAGAATTGTAAGCTTTATGGGCATTTATGGGAAATCTTATGGCTTTCACCACATTGTTCTCGAGGAACATAGTTCATCATTCTTTACTGAACTGGATAGTGAAATTGTCACTTTGTAGTTCTCAATTGGTTTGTGGCCTCATTTGTAGGTTGGTATACTGAAGCGTGTACTTGAGGAAGTAGAAAAGGTAATGCAAGAATTTAGAATGATGCTTTACAAATCAATGGAAGATCCAGAGCTGGACTTAGCTGATGTAAGTTTGCTCCTTCCACCCTTTTACTTTTAGAAGACATGAAATAAATTTTTAGGAGGAAAAAGCAAATTCATTTCCCGTCTGTTGTGTTGTGTCTTGTATAGATTTAATGGTTGTAGAGTAATATAATGTTGCTTTGGAAAATAAGTAATCTAATCATGGTTCCTAATGTGGAAGCAAAGTAACTCAAATTGAAGCAAATACATTTCTTACATGTGTGTTCCCATCTTGTCTTCCTCCTAAACTTAGTTGGAGTATTAGCTTATGAATTGTCTTATACGATTATGTTTTTTACTGTTCTCTCTTTTGATCTCTGTGCAAGAGCTTGCTAGCATATGGCACTATTTTAGGTGTTAGAAAAAGAGGCTGCTAATGTTATATATACACACACACATGATTATGTTCCACTTTGTCTGCCATTCAGCACTGTGATTCTAATATTTGAGAATGAAGTGTCTGGTTACATGTATTTAGTACCTTTGCTATTTTAATTAACTGTTTTCCATTACATCTTACCTTTGGTTACTTCATGTGCTTCTTCTAGCTTGAGAACATTGTTAGGCTGCTTTTGGAGTTGGAGCCCAGTTCAGATCCTGTCTGGCGATATCTTAGCATTCAGGTCTGTGTCTCTTATGCAAGGACACTAACCTGAAAATAATTCAGCATCATTCTCTTTCTTTGTTAATTATTGGTTTAAATTATGACAAGGCTTGTGATTATGATTTTTTCCCCATTTTTCTAGAATCGGAGGATTAAAAATTTGCTTGAAAAGTGCACTTCAAATCATGAGGCTCAAATGGAAATCTTGCATAAGAAGATTCGAGAGAGATTCAAGTCTGATGCAAGATGGAGGCAACTTCAAGAAGACTCGAGTAAATTGGTATGCATAGGATTAGCATCCCCAGATCAGAAGGATAATTTTCTACTTTTAGGATGGGTGCTAGAAAAATATATACTTGGATGGCATGTTTGTTAACTTCCTAAATGTTTAATTGTTTTCTACTTATAATCCCAATTAATGGTTGTTTGACAACTTTGATTGATATTCTCTGATGTGAGCACATAATCTTTGTATCATCTCAAACTCAATTTTAGAACGTGCACATTCTCTATTTATCTGTTTTTCTCTTTAGTTGTGAGTTAGATTTTGACTTATTTTACTGGCCTGATTTGTTTTTTGTAGCTAGAGTCAGAGGTGTCCTTGGATGACTCTTCTGAACTAGAGTCACATCTATTCGGGGAAGAAATGGATACTTTGAGAGGAAGATACATCCATATGTTAAACACTGTTCTAATCCATCATATACCACCATTTTGGAGATTATCCATATCTGTTTTCAGTGGAAAATTTGCTAAGGTATTTTAGTATATCATTCATATGTAAAATCATATTTTTGTGCCTTGAATGCCTAGTAGTGCTTTAACCTTTGAAATATGAAATGCAAGGTTATTCCTCCCTTGCAAGCTAAGGTCTTTCTGTGGTTGCTATTCATATATCCTTGAAGAATCAGATGATAAGATGCTTACTTTTTAACCCTTTTCTGAGTACATTTTGTTGAGTATCTGAGATTTTTCTTTCCAAAAGCCTTCTTTTACTTCTACTGTCCTCTTTTTTTTTAAAAAAAAATAATCATAAAAGAAGAAAAAGTCTGCCTCTTTCACAAAAGCTGCTGATTCCAAATAGATGGGACAACATGGCTGTTGCTGCTGCTGATAATTTCACTCAACAAAAATGCAAAACACTCTGAACTCGTTAATCCTTATGCCATAATCGATGAGGCAATCTATGTTAGAACAATATACGAGAAGACATTTTATTGAATTTTAGACAGCATGAATATCTAATGCCAAGAAATACTTTGTTTCATGGATGGTTTAGAGCTATTGGTTACTTTTCCAGGTGACCACTGGTGGCGGAGTTCTTGATACAGATACAACCTCTAAACCTCCCTCTAGTAAGAATGATGAGAAAGCTGGTGATATTAAGTATTCAACTCATGCTCTTGAGGAGGTTACAGTAATGATTAGTTGCACTATAGCTGCATTTGAGGCAAAGGTATGATTAAAGACTTATACATCCTTATTTGCATCCCTAACATTCCATTAATGATTAAGGTTGAAGCCTCTTCCTCGCCTTAATGTCTTTTGTAAGTGTGAAGTTTTTGGAGTCTCAGGCCAAGGATAATAGAGTGATTGATAGAGTGATTTTGTGATGCTCATGCTTTGTTCCTTGGCATATGGATGGAGTATTATCCTAACCGAAATCGAACAAACTGATTTTTTTTGAGCTAAACCGAATTTTAGGACAAAAACCAAATAAACTGAACTGATCAAATATCGGTTACCGAATTAACCGATTTCTTTCTAAAATCAATTGATTATGTCAAAATTAATCCTTCCTCTTGATCACTGTGAAAGTAAGCTGCAGCAGCTGAAGAAGAATCCATAATCTTTTCGAATATACTTTCAATTTTTGAAGAGTGATTGAACAAGACTGGGAATCAAAAGGAAAAGGAAAAGGAAAACGAGAAGTAGAACAACTGAACAAGGCTGGGAATCAAGAGGAAAAGGAAAAAAAGAATAATAGAAGTAAAATGAAGCATACTGTGAGGCGCTACTTGTGGGCAGAGAACGTTGACAGCGAGAGCAACGGGATCCTCTAGTAGATGGCCCACTCGACACTGCGCCCGACGTCGGGCAGGAGGAGCAGCTGCGAGAGCGACACGATCTTCCCAGGAGGGCGTCGGGCAGGAGGAACCAACGGCGAGAGGGATTTTCCCAGGAGGGCATCAGGCAGCCGGGCAAAAGCAAGGAGGAACTGGCAGAGAGCAATGAGATCCTCGCATCGGGTAGAAGCGCGGAGCAGAGAAGCAAACCAAATTAGAATTAGGGATTTCTATTACCCTTTACATATTTTGGAATTTATTCGGCCTTTACATTTAGGGATTTATTTGGTTCGGGAAAGAAAAATCTGTTTATTTGGTTCAACCGAATTTTGATTTTTAAAACTAAAACCGAACCGATATAACCAAATTTCCGAATTAACTGAGCCGAACTTTTAATTCGATTTAGTCGGTTATTTTGGTTTAACTAAATTTTTGCTCACCCCTATATACATTAGGAATAATAGTGATTGAACTACCACGAAAACAAGCTTTTACTGTTTGGCATGTATTCTAGGAAAGGAAGTCTAAGGGTATTCATTGTTTGGTGATATAATAGACATTTAGGAACATGAACAGCATGATCTCATAATAGAGTGTGAATTGGATGTGTTCCATGTGCAAGAATATTGCACCCCAGATTTTCAGTACAGGATGCTATTTGACTTGTGGCATTTCACATATGCCAAGCCTAACAATATTGAGGCTTTTAGCTGAATTCTCATGTCAACCATTGGAATTCTAGTTGAGTATTTAAGGATGCAATTGAGTTAATTGTGCGAGAGTATTTAGAGGATCCCTTATGTGAACCAAAGATATACAATGCCGGTGCACAACTTTGATTTCTGTTCGAAGATATTTATTGATGCCGCACCTGACGTAATATCATTTAATCTGCTTAATATATGATCTATGTTTAAGATGATTCATGTTGGGATTTATATTGAAGGTCCAAACCACATTCCGAGATTTTGATGAATCAAACATTTTGCGGCCTTTCATGAGTGATGCTATAAAGGAGATTGCTAAAACATGTCAGGCATTAGAAGGAAAAGAATCTGCCCCGCCAGCTGCTGGTATTCAATTATTTTTTATTTAAATTACTGTGTTAGCTTAAAAGATGGGTAATATTACATTCTCCTGTTCTTTACAGTTAAAGCATTGCATAGCCTCTACTTTGACATTACAAAGATCTACATCTTGAGGCTCTGCACCTGGATGAGGGCAACTACCAAGGAGATTTCTCCAGATGAAATGTGGAATCCTTTAACTACTCTAGAGCGTAATAGATCTCCTTATGCAATTTCTTGTTTGCCCCTTGCGTTTCGAGCAACAATCATATCAGCTATGGACCGTATCAACAAGTAAGTTGTTTATATTGAGAGGAAGTCTCATCATTTTCCTTTTGTTAAATGATGCTTCATTGATAACTGATTATCTATTGGCATGTCAACTAATCTTCATAATTGATTATTGCTTGTTTATGATATTTGTATCTGTTGTATTACATGTCTAATCAAGATTGTTGATGTAGTAAATTTTGATATTTATATAGCAATGGTTAATCAAAATAAAGTGAATGCGGTAAAGTTGATCTTGTGTATTTTGAGTAATATGGGAACTAAAACATGAAATGATCATGAAACAATTGAAATTACTGATTAGGGAAAAATTTTTAGGTTGGAATGATTGTCACTTACCTGACCATGGTTCAAGACATTGTAGTTCCCTCAGACTATATACCTTGCATTTGCAGTAGCCTCGTACACTGAGACTGGCCGTTTTCTGTCTTTTGATCATCAAAGTGAAGAGCTAAATATGTTTGTGCAGAAATAAATAATCTGAATTACAAATTATTTCTTATGATTTTTCCTTAGAAGTTTTTATTTTTTTTTTCTGTTAGTTTGTTTGAGAGCCTGAAAAATGAAACAATTAAGTACCAGCACGTCTCTGAACATATTCAAGAAATTCAAGAATCAGTAAGACTTGCATTTCTGAACTCTTTCTTGGATTTTGCAGGTATGTCCCATCATTATTGTAACATAAATGTGATAGTTTGTTTTCAATTTATTATCCTTTTTTTTGCCATCGTGCAAGTGGTTCAGGTTATCTTGAGCGAATTGGTAGTGAACTTTCTCAACGGAGATCAAATAAAGAGAATAGCCCTCTTCAAAATGGGTATCTGCACAATATTGAGAACGAATTGTCTACTTCATATGGTTGTTGGGCTGCTGCTACTTTTGATTTCCACCAGAAGCTACTTATAGTTTTAAGTAACATTGGACACTGCAAAGATGAGCTTTCCCATATTCTGTACAATAGGTACAAGCATGTGTGGCTACAGCACAGGTATGATAGTAACTCACGAAGTCTTATTCAAAATTAATTTACTTTATGCTTAGAAGTTATTTTGTCGCCATTTTGATGGGCAAAAATTCTTTAGTCACTTTAGCTTTGAAGTGAGTCATGCTTTGATTGGGTATTTCAAATGATGGAAGGAGAACACTTTTTTTCCCATCCCTTGTTTGTGGAACAAATCTGGCAGAGGGAGGGCACAGACAGACAAGATCTGTCAAGGGCGGGCTCTTTTGTTGAGTGGGAAAAAGGTATATATAGGAGAGTAATTTCGACAAACCAAGGGCACCAATGTCTTTCACTCTCTGCTTCCGTTACTTGAATTTTGCTTCCACCCAACTTTGGGTGGAAGTTTTGTGCCAATTCTGTGCAACTTTGGGTGGAAGTTTTTTGCCCAATTTTGGCTTCTGTAATAAAGCCCTCCTGTTCCTGCCACATTTTCATCCTTGGTAAACAATGAAAACAAAAGCAGATCCCGTCCCTTTCTGGACATAGGAAATCTATCGTCTTAGGCTATGTTATGTTTGATTAGGGGTAATGTAATTAAGCATGTAATGTAATTGGGGTTGGAATGTAATCCAGGATTACATGCAGTTTGCTTTGTAATCCAGATTACACAATTTTAACTAGCTTTTATAATCCAGATTACATTACATTACAGTTTTAAAACTGTATCAAACAAAGTAATCAATCTCGTAATGTAATCTGCAAAATAGATTACCCCTTACCAAACGCAGCCTAAAAGTAAATAGACACGTAGTTCGGATGATGATGCATATTCACATCAAAGGTTGAAATGTGTGTGCGTGTGTGTTTAATCTCAAGTTAATGGATAAGTTTTTAAATCTATCCTGGAAACTCATGTTCAATAAATAAAGCCAGAACTTGCAAGATTAACTAAGCCGGTCAGAATTTTTAATTTGCTAATGAACATTCCTCCAATTAAACATTTCTTATTCATGTTTTTGTTTGCTTGGTTAGCAAATGCTGCATATTCAATTTTGCTTGTCCACTGCCCATCTTCCTGCTGTAGCAGTGTCTTGTGTGTAGCCAGCTAACTCAATAGCAAATGTGCACATTAAGTGCTCCATCTCTCCCGCCAAATTCTGGCTTCTCCCTCCTATTTAAAGATTGCCTCAATTTGGAAAGGATTTCAGTAAAATATATTTTTTAGAAATAAAGGAGAGCCCGGTGCATGAAACTCCCGCCAGTGCGGCTCCCGGGGAAGGGTCGGACCACATTGGGTCTATTGTATGTAGCCTTACATTTGCAAGAGGCTGTTTTCATGACTCGAACCTGTGGCCTCAAATGGAGCCATAAAGTTCATGTAGTTGACACTAGATAGTTAGAACTAGCAAAACTACTTGATATTAAATTATTAATGTGCTTCCAATAGCTTAATTTCATTTCTGTCTCATTCTCTGATAACTCCAGGGATGATGATGAACAAAATGCTGACATGCGAGACCTAGTGACATCATTTTCTGCACTTGAGGAGAAAGTACTTGGACAATATACATGTGCTAAGGTGCTGAATTTTCTTTCTTTTTTTCAAACGAAAATAAATATCTTGTTAGAAATCTGTTTTATCTCATTATTTTTTTCCCCTGTGAAATGGTAATAGACATGATTTGCTGAATGGTCACGCACAATTATTTAACAAGGAAATATTACCGTTTGAAAATGACCAAATAAAAATCAAACAGTCAGAAAATGCAGCTGGAAGTTAATTTAATATTTGTTGCCATCAAACAGTCAGATTTAATCAGGGATGCTGCTCAGATCTATCTTTTTGGTTCTGGCATTCAATGGGGAGGTGCGCCTACTGTCAAGGTAAAAAGTTAGATTGAATTACTCATTAACTAAACATTCCAACTGGTGATTCACATTCACCCTCAAGGAAAATATCTTAATGGCTGCATTCTGTGGCAGGGTGTCCGAGATGCAACAATTGATCTGCTGCACATCCTTGTGGGAGTACATGCAGAGGTTCAACAATGTTCTTGTTACACTCTTGTTTAAAAACTCCTCCTCTGCTTTTTCTTTCTTTATGTCGTAGTGAAACTCGGTAGAAATTATGTTTATATTCATTATATCATCCTTTGGTCGATAATAATTGTACAATTCTAGAATCAAATGACAAGGAAACAAGAGGCATGATGCACACAAGTCAAGAACATTGGAAGAGTTTTTTAAATTTTTTTTCTCGTATCCTTCATGTCTGTATGTCAACATTTGAATCTCATGATGGTTCCTTTTTTTTGTTTGTGTTGTGAAAACACACTTCCCGATTTGGTTTCCATTTTTTTCTGGAGCCAAATAATAACAGAGTCGGATGTTTATTTTGATTTTTTTCTTTTTTTTTCCAGCTTTAATTCCATCTAACTACTATTGAAACGATAATAGGAAATATTGAATTATTTTCAACATGTTATTCGAGTCATTTCTGATGGCACTGTATTTTAGAAGCTGCAAATAGCAACTTTTTAACTGTGTTTGTCAATACTAAGTAATTGATAACATTCATCCTAAAAGTTTCACAAAACTCCATTGCTGAATGATTTTTGAAGATAATATCTTAATCTTGTCATTTGGCTGTGGTCTTGTTTAATCTTGTGTACAGTTGGAGTAGTTATACCTTCAAATCCTGGGGTATCTGGAATAATACTTAGTCTAGTTTCTTTAAACATGCATAACCTAAATGGAAGTTTTATGTGTATGCAGGTCTCCAATGGTGCAAAACCTTTGTTAGAGAAGATACTAGGCATATTAGTGGAAGGTTTGATTGACACTTTCATTAGCCTTTTCAATGAAAATAAAAATAATGATTTGAAAGTGTTGGATACAAATGGTTTCTGTCAGCTAATGATTGAGGTACTCATAACTGAATTCATTTTGAATAAAATATTCTTTTGAAAATTTATAGTTGAATTATGAAATTTCTCTCTAAAGAGTAATCTTAAATCTCTTGCAGCTTGAGTATTTTGAAACTGTTTTGAGTGCTTATTTCTCTCCCCAAGCTCATGAAGCTTTGAAGAACTTGCAAGGATTGCTTTTAGATAAAGCTTGTGAGAGTGTGTCTGAGCCTTCTGAAAATCCAGGGCACCAGCGTAGATCAACTCGTGGGAGCGAAGATGCCATGGCTGATGACAGACTGTCCAATATTTCTCCAGATGACTTGCTTGTATGTTCTTTTTTCACTTCTCAATTTGAATAATGACCACAATTTTCACTATGCACAATTCTTAGACAACAAATTTTGGTGCCATAATCTTTCTGCAGAAAGTCATTGTAAGGCTTCGTGTCACTTGATGCTGCTTTTGCTTATATTGTGACATCTTTAACTGAAGTTCACAATGAATCTGTGCCTGGACTTGATTGAGATAACTCGAAATCTGATCCTCACTTGCAATTCTATGGAACTTTCAATCTTCATAAAGTATGGTATATTGTGAAAACATTAATCTACCTTTAGAAAAATACAATCTCTTATGGGCAGAAGACGTGACAGTTGAAGCCGGAGTTCATAGTAACCATGTTTTTACTGAATTTTAGGTTATCCATTTGCACAACTTATTCCTTATAAATTTGCCTTGATTAAATGGTCTACATGTGGCCGATTTCATGGAGTTCTAAGCTATTGATTTTTTTATGTGCATGTTTATTCTAATATAGACTCCTTAGATCAGTATTTTACTTTTTAAATGTCCTCGTCAGTCTCCTATAGTAAATGCTCATTTGTCTTTCCTTTTCTTTTCTAATTAATAGCACACCAACCAGTTTTTTAGTTTTTTAAACTTTTGTCTTAATATTTTCTAGTTCAAACTCATCCGTGTATTTTTTTTATTGCTTTTTGATGAATGAGATATTTTATTTACTTTCAAGTGATAATTTCTTCATCTTCATTGTTGATATGTAATTTTATTGGTTGCACGAAATGGAATCTAAGTGATTAAAGGTTTTGGTGTCGTTTTTTTTTCCAGGCATTGGCACAGCAATTTAGTTCCGAGCTACTAGAGGGGGAACTGGAAAGGACTCGTTTGAATATAGTATGCTTCATGGAGGCCTCTCTTCATCCAACAAGTCACCCAGGGCCCCAAAAATCTCCTTTTTCTTCACTCCAAGGACCTGCTGGCTCTCCAAGTTACAGGAGGCAGCAGACTGTAGGCTCTCCCGCATACTATCGGCAAAGACGCAAATAATGGTTGGCCGGAAAGCCAGCTTTTGTTAGTGCTCCCATTTTTGTTCTCTTCCCTTTTCTTCTTTCCCTTCCCTTGTATGGTTGAATTGTAGGTTATGTTATTTTGTATAGTGGGTGGATACTTGGGCTATTCTTTGGTGTTTTGTATTCTTGAGTTGGAAACAACAATATATTTTTCTACTTGTAAAATGGTGGAACATTAATACATTATATCATTCGCTTTCTGTTGGGACTAGATTTCCTCTATTGATTTACAAGAATAATTACGCTGAGTAACTTAGATGAGTGATCACATAGCAGGATATAATGTTGGGAATTACCAATAACGGGTTTCATGAACAATGGAAATATGCTTATATATCTAAATGATGAATAAGTTAATGACGAATTTTAAGTGATTGATTCAGTTTTACTAAAATTTTTTGTTAGTCGTTATAGTACATTAAAAAGTGTTTGTGATGGACAATCTAAAAATTTAGCATTATGTAGTTGTGTGTCTTATTTGGAGATTTTTTTTTACAAATGTGCATCATAATTGAAGATTGAATAATGAATATTTGGATGACAATTTGATATTCTTTCGTGACATGGTAACATCGGGGACAATATATATATATATATATATATATATATATATATATATATATATATATATATATATATATATATATATATATACGAAAATAATATACTGTGCGTTTTACCTTTCACGCTCGTGTGTACCCATCTCTTAATCGATAAGTGAATCGATTGGGATATGCTCACACATACATGCCCCAATCGAATGGGACATATCCACGCATACATACCCCAATTGATTGGAGATTACCCTAATCGATTAGGAAAGTCCCAATTAAATTCCCCAATCGATTGGGGGCTTCCCTAATCTTCAACCACCAATTGGGGAAGCCCCCAATCGATTGGGGGATTCAATTGGGGCTTCCCCTATCGATTGGGAAAGACCTCAATTGATGTCGGGATGTTTTGAATTGATTCGGGATGTAGTGTCGTACTGGATTTCGAACGTAATCCAGCCGGAATTCAGTTCCGTTTCCCTTAGGGTTCACTTTTTTCCCCTGGGTTATAGTTTGGGTCGGACCAGGAGGCTGATGGCCACCGACGCTAGGCTTCCAGGCGCACACAGGCGACGACCCTGGGTAGCCACCCTTGTCCTCCATCAATTGATTCACCAATTGATTGGTCGGATGCTGCACACAATCGCGTACAAAAATGTCGCACCACATATCAAAACTCTATATATATCTATATATATATACACACACTGTGGCGCTACACGCCTATTCAGACCTGAGACACTTGGATCGAATCCAAGCTCCTTGATTGAATCCTAGGCACCTGGATTCAATGGTAATGTTTTTATTATTTTTTTTAATATATTATATGTATTTAGGGTTTAAGATTTTAAGATTTAAGAGTTGAGTTAGAGTAGGTTTAAGCTAATAAAATTTTCTTTCTAAAGTGTTTTCCCTCTTGGATTATAGTATATTATATATATTTAACACTTAATATTTTAAAATTTAGGATTTGAGTTATAGTGAATTTAAATTAATAAGATTTTCTTTTAAGATTCAGACTTCTCTCTTGGTTACAATGTTTAAGATAAAAAATTTTAGATACTCACGGAATATTAAAATTTATATGCGAGGAAATTTTAATTTTTAAAAAATAAATAAATTGACGCTCCGACCTCAATAAATATTTAAAAAAATAGGTCTCGAGGTGCAGACGGAGACGCAACACACCGTCCGCAATGTAAAATCACTATATATATATATATATATATATATATATATATATATATATATATGCATTAAAAAAGGGCTTCCTTTGTTATGCATTAACTGTTTTTATTTTTGTTTTTTTAACATTTGAGTCCATTCTGATTATTTAATCAAAGAAAAATGATAGAGAGAGTGAAAATGAGAGAGTGAAAGGCAGAATGAATGATGTGGCACTTTACATGTAGCCATCTCCGACGGATTTACCGTGCCCCCCAGTGTATAGTTTGATTCGAGGTGGCGGCCGAAGACCGCCGATGGTGTCCAAGCGATAATCAAACGTGTGCATGTAAAATGTCACGTCATTAACTCAAGTGTCATATCATTTACTCTGTTTTTCACTCTCCCTGTCATAGCTCTTAATCAAATTTGGTATAAATTAATACACATTTCATTAGTGATAATTAAGTTTTTGTCCTAATTCTCAACTATGTGATATAAAAACAAAATTTATTAATTAATTTTTTTTACGACTTTAATCAAACTTACGTGCCACAAGACTTTAATGAAACTCATGTCCTCTGTTGTGTGCTCGTGGGTCGGCCGCGTGAGCAGTTGGGGTGATGAATTATATTCGGCAATTTATCAAAGGGCGTATGTAACAATATGAAATTATTAAAGGACGTCCCATGATTTCTATTTTACCAAAGGGCGCAGCCCTTTAAGTGAACTTCCTATTATACCCTTGGCACCACAATAGACCTTTTCCATTCCCATTTTCGAGACATCCGAACCACTTTTATAGTAAAATAAGAATATGTGGTTCGGATGGCAAGGTCATTCTATCTCTCACCGTGAAAACGTAAATGGTATTGTTGAAGGAGGACATTGTGCGTGCCCTAATTGTGCTTTAGTCGTTTGCTACTCCCTCGAATTCCTCCGCCCAATCAAAACCTAGGCTCCTATACAGGAAAGTGGTAGTGTGTGATCCTGAGGTTGCTTGAAGTGTTAACGTTGAAGTTGATACTGCTCGGCACTATCAAAGTAGGATTTAGGGTTTCTGCAGGTTTGATTTTCATAATAATGGCAGGTAAAAGGTCTGTGGGTGGTTCCTCATCGTCTTCTTCATTGGCATTAATCACCAAGGTATGCGATATTGTTTATACTTAATTTTGCTGAATAAACACTGCTTGTGATATTGTTTAAACTTATTTTTGCCGAATAAACACTGCTTGTGATATTGTTTATACTTATTTTTGCTGAATAAATTTGTAATGTATAAAAACTGTAGGGTTCAGATGAGTTTGGGAAAAAATTACATTGGTGCAGTGTTTTAGGCCATTTTAAACATTTTGTTGAAGCATTTGAAATTTTAAAAGATCAACACATTGCGAAGATCAAAGAGTCGCCCTTCAGTATTTTCTTGGATATTCAAGAATTGCAGCATATCCGGGGAATTTTGGTTAATATATTTGAAAGTTGGGATTCAACCTCGCAAGTTTTTAAATTCTCAGGTAATAGTTTTAATTATGAATTATAAATAGTATCTATAGTAAGATAAAACTTGGATATAGTTGACCTTAAATGATTGATATTTGATCAATTTAAATGAGTGAATTTAAGGTGAAATTCACTTCAGGTCGGTAGGCCTGAAATGAAATAATTTCAGGCATACCGAGGGCCTGAAGTGAATTTACTTCAGGCCCTAGGTAGGCCTGAAATGAATTCATTTCAGGCCCAACGTGGGCCTGAAATGAATTCATTTCAGGCCCAACGAGAAATAAATTGAAGCGTATATTGTTGATGTTAACTAAATATTTTAATTGTTTCAGGTGTACCGGTTGCGTTCACCAGACGAGATGTTGCTTTGGTACTGGGTATAGTGGACCGTGGAGTTTCGATCCCTATTAATTCAACTGAAGCATCGGGTGACCTCTATCGTACTTACTTCTCAAAAGAAAAACAACCTACTAGAACAAGAATTGAAGACTTACTTAAACATTATTCTAAAAGTGTTGAATCAGAGGATGATGTGTTATTAGTTTGTAAATTTTATATTTTGTATATATTTGTTTGTGTTTTATTTTCGTCTAGTACATATAAGGTCCCTTTAGGGCTTGTAGATATAGTAGATGATTATGACAATCTTGGTAGATTCAACTGGGTGGAAGCTATCCATAAATTTTTGTCTCCCCAATTACCTAAGATTGGGAATTATTTTCATCAAGGAAACCAGAGGACCACAAACCTCCCTTATGTAAAGGGATTTGCTGGGCTTTTGGTAGTGAGTAGAATTTACCTAAATTATATTTTATAATATTTTGCTGTTATTAATGTAATTGGCTGGAAAACTTTGTGTAGGCATGGTTTTTGGAGCATGTACCCATTCAAAAACCATACAATGTTGAAGGACCCCGAATAAATAAGTGGAGGAATATTCCTTCGCATATTAGTAGGGTGAGGGACCTTGTCAACCAAATCAGCTCCGAAGAGGTAATTATTGTAAACTGTGATCTATGTTAGTTTGATATAGAGGCAGTAAAATTTGTGTACTTGGTAATTGACAGGTGATTGTTGAAATAATTCCTAACCTATATGAAAACACATTGTTTGAGAACCTTGAGATTGGGGATGACATTCCACAGCCAATAGCGACATCACAAGGACATGACACAGAAGATGTAAGGCCATGTGGTGAATGCATTCTTAAAGACACCCTAATCAAGGAGCTAACAGAGGAGAATATATGTTTGAATGAAAGGGTTAAGGAATTACTTTCAATTATTGAAAAAAAGGGCATGGAGGCTCAAGAAAGCTATCCTGTAGTTAGTCCTCTTTCTGATCCAGTATCTTGTAGAACAAGGAGAGGACGTGACCGAACTCGGTATGATTATAGGGATACTCCAATTGAGAGTCCAGTATGGCACCAACTATTACATAAGGGGAAGCGGAGAAAGGAACAAATATCAAATGTCATGGACAAGGGAAAAAGGAAACTTAGTGAGGAGGATATGGATAAAGCAAGAGAAACCATTACTGTAATGGAAGTCATGTCTGAAGAAGATATAGAGGAGGAGAAAAGAAGGACCTTCGAACTATACAAAATGAGGCTTCAAGGCATTGATGTATGTGACTTATTTTCATATTAATTACGTCAAATTTATTGAATTTGGTCATTAATTAGTTTGGTGTAAATTGTATCGATGTAGTTTGTGAAGAAGCATTTTATGAAGTCGAAGAAGAAAAATCAAGATAAAGAAGTGGCCTACGTGATAAATAAATTGGAGAACCTAAAGAAAGTTATGAAACATAGTTTAGTTAATATATTTGGGGCTTTAATATATAATCTTATCAATTAACTTGGCAGGTTGGATAATAAATTTATTTGGGAGAATGCACCCTTTGCTTTGAAATTGCATTCATTCTTACAAATCCTCAATGGAGAGGATTTTACAAAAGGCGAGGTCATTGATGCCTTCTGTAAAATGTTATTTAGGGGAGCATCCACATCTGGTAGGCCATACCACAAGTCAATATATTGTTCAACCTTCTTCACAGTAAGTGATGTAAATTAGTAAGAATTAATAGATTGTAGAAGACCTAGTATTATGATGTGGTTATTTATAATTTTGATTTTGCAACTATTTAGGCTTCAATAAGATCGTCAAGAAAGTTTTCCATGCAACAAGTGATGAAGACGGATATGATAGAACAAGGGTTTAGATATATTTTAATACCTTTGTGCAGTGATAATACACACTTTCACTTGTTGGCGGTGGATACAAAAGTAATGACTTTCATTCATTTAAATTCTCTTGCTAGTGGTCGTAAATATAAGCATGATTTTGACTCAGCGGTGAGCTACCTACCTTTATTCATATATATGTTCATCATTTGATAAAAAATGTCATTGAAATTCATGATATATTTGACAGGTAAAAGAACTTAAACAATATACTCGCGAGGAACTTACGGCTATTCATCCATATCTACAAAGTCATCATCCCTTGGACAAATGACCCTCCGTTAGACAAAAATGTCCCCAACAAGAACATAGGTCAGTAAGTGAGGAAGAGTTTGAAAATTTTAAAATGATCAAAGTATTTTATTACCCCACTTATTGAAATCTGAAATACTGTTTGTTATTTTCAGCGTGGACTGTGCCTTCTTTGTTATGCAATACGTCCGATGTCTCCTATACGATGAGAAGATGGATTTCAAACAAGGTGATATGACGAAAATGAGATTTGATCTGACAGTAAATATTATGGGAGACATGTATTGTAAAACATGAGAGTGTCAATCTCTTGAAGTAATGTTGTAAAAAAACATCCTTTGCTGGTGATTCGGCTCCATTTGTATAGAAATTGTGTAATTTGTATGAATATAATTTATTGTCCAGAAAAACAAAACAATTGTGTGATGTTGATTCACATCGAGTTGCTGCAATGTAGTCTACCAACTGATATGGTAAGAAAACAACTCATAATGATTTGGACAAAGTTTGCACACCAGAAATAACATCTCTTTGGTTAACTCTAACTACTGACATATATCCAAGTATCGAAGGTCCATAAGTGGGTTTCTGATACATAATTTGAAAACATGACTTTATCGTCTCAAAGGAATTGAAAATTGGTATGCATTCTGTATTGACTTAGTAAGATGGATTATCTCTACCATAAATTTAAAATACTTGTTTCAAATTGTAAATTTTAATAATTAAATAAAATTACAGGATTTGGTCACAACTTGTAGATAAATATAGAATATTAATCTATAAATCATGATTTTATTTAATGGCCAAGGTGAGCATGAAATTTACTTTTCAGGAACACGGTGGGCCTGAAATAAAATGAATTCAGGCCCACGGTGGGCCTGAAATAAATCATTTCAAGCCCAAGGAGGGCCTGAAATAAAACCTTTCAGGCCCATGTTGGGCCTGAATAGATCCAATTCAGGCCCAGGGTGGGCCTGAAATAAATCAATTCAGGCCCAAGGTGGGCCTGAAATAAAAACACTTCAGGCCCAACTGGCCTAAGTTGGGCCTGAATAGATCCATTTCAGGCCCAGGGTGGGCCTGAAATCAAGTCATTTCAGGCCCACCGTGTGCCTCAAGTGGGAAAATTTCAGGGTCTCTGTTAATCATTAAATACTTCTGATTTAAGTTGGTGGATAATAAATTTGTAGTTGTATAGGTGTAAGACGTTTATAGAAGATAATTGATAAATATTGGTACTTAGTGTGCACATAAAAATCCACTGATCTAGCCTTGGTGATACAGCAAGATTAGAGGGTTGGGCACCCAAAATCTCATCTCCTATCTCAACCCTAACTACTGATCTAGGTTTTTTAGAATTCCAGATATGGGAGGTCCATCAGTGAGTTTTGCTCAAAACTCACTGATAGACCTAAATCACTGATCTAGCCTTGGTGATACAGCAAGATTAGAGGGTTGGGCACCCAAAATCTCATCTCCTATCTCAACCCTAACTACTGATCTAGGTTTTTCAGAATTCCAGATATGGGAGGTCCATCAGTGAGTTTTGCTCAAAACTCACTGATAGACCTAAATCACTGATCTAGCCTTGGTGATACAGCAAGATAAGAGGGTTGGGCACCCAAAATGTCATCTCCTATCTCAACCCTAACTACTGATCTAGGTTTTTCAGAATTCCAGATATGGGAGGTCCATCAGTGAGTTTTGCTCAAAACTCACTGATAGACCTAAATCACTAATCTAGCCTTGGTGATACAGCAAGATTAGAGGGTTGGGCACCCAAAATCTTATCTCCTATCTCAACTCTAACTACTGATCTAGGTTTTTCAGAATTCCAGATATGGGAGGTCCATCAGTGAGTTTTGCTCAAAACTCACTGATAGACCTAAACCACTGATATAGCCTTGGTGATACAGCAAGATTAGAGGGTTGGGCACCCAAAATCTCATCTCCTATCTCAACCCTAACTACTGATCTAGGTTTTTCAGAATTCCAGATATGGGAGGTCTATCAGTGAGTTTTGCTCAAAACTCACTGATAGACCTAAATCACTGATCTAGCCTTGGTGATACAGCACGATTAGAGGGTTGGACACCCAAAATCTCATCTCCTATCTCAACCCTAACTACTGATCTCGGTTTTTCAGAATTCCAGATATGGGAGGTCCATCAGTGAGTTTTGCTCAAAACTCACTGATAGACCTAAATCACTGATCTAGCCTTGGTGATACAGCAAGATTAGAGGGTTGGGCACCCAAAATCTCATCTCCTATCTCAACCCTAACTACTGATCTAGGTTTTTCAGAATTCCAGATATGGGAGGTCCATCAGTGAGTTTTGCTCAAAACTCACTGATAGACCTAAATCACTGATCTAGCCTTGGTGATACAGCAAGATTAGAGGGTTGGACACCCAAAATCTCATCTCCTATCTCAACCCTAACTACTGATCTAGGTTTTTCAGAATTCCAGATATGGGAGGTCCATCAGTGAGTTTTGCTCAAAACTCACTGATAGACCTAAATCACTGATCTAGCCTTGGTGATACAGCAAGATTAGAGGGTTGGGCACCCAAAATCTCATCTCCTATCTCAACCCTAACTACTGATCTAGGTTTTTCAGAATTCCAGATATGGGAGGTCCATCAGTGAGTTTTGCTCAAAACTCACTGATAGACCAAAACTCACTGATCTAGGTTTTTTCAGAATTCCAAATATTTTTCTTTCAGGCCCAAGTTGGGCCAGAAATAATTTTATTTCAGGCCCAAGGTGGTCCTGAATAATTTTATTTCAGGCCCACGGTGGGCCTGAAATAATTTTATTTCAGGCCCAAGGTGGGCCTGAATAATTTTGTTTCAGGCCCACGGTGGGCCTGAAATAATTTTATTTCAGGCCCACGGTGGGCCTGAATATATCTTTTTTTAGGCCCAGCTTCATTCAATAAAATTAAAAACATAATCAATAAAATTAAATATATCTGAATTTTAGAGCCTTGAAAAGTAAATATAAATACATAATCAATAAAATGCAAATCCAAAATCTGAAATATATATGATATATTCCAAATTTAGTTTTATTTTTATAAATAAAAATAGATATAACCTAAATTATATTTATAATACATATAAAAAGCGCCTCCTAGGGCCTGAAACCCTTTATATCAGGTCCAGCAGTCACTCATTTGTATAGCAGTCACTGATTTGTTTAGCTCCAGATTTGTTGCGATATGAAGGTTGCGGGCTTGTCTTGATTGGAGAAGTTGTGGGCGACATCATCGTCATCGCACTAGTCGACTTGTACGTACCCTAATTTTTAGTTTGTCATTTCAGTTCTTGCTTTCACCTAGGGTTAGTGATAGTTTTCAGTAAAAGACTGAATTTGAGGAGACCCTTTTATGAACGAATTCTAAGTGTCATTTTTGTTTGTGTCAAATAATTTTTTGTTTGATGGTTGCAAAGTTCGGTATGGGTCAAAAAAGATCAGCTTCAAAGAAAGCTGCTCCCACCAAATCTAAGAAACAGCAAGTCTCTGGGGGAAGTCATGAGAAAAAACAGCTGCCAAAACGAAAAATCAAATTGCCTACCCAGTATTCAAGTTTTGCCAACAGAGGTCGAAGCAAACGAATGAACTGGAAAAGTAGCCTATCCCATTTCAAAAATTTTATTGATTCTGTTCCACCCACACCAGCACAAGAACAGTTGCTTCGAGACACACCTTTTCTTGGGTCCTCGACCTCCTACTAGTTCTTGTGTAAGACCCCAAGTTCAGAACATGTTTGATAATGGGATGAAGAAGAACAGAGCTTTGTAATCCATGGGAAAAATCTGAATTTCACAAAGGTTGATATATCACTTATTCTAGGGCTACCTGACCATGGAGA
>JAGFNQ010000314.1:77500-137356 GCA_024364735.1 Boesenbergia rotunda | reverse complement strand
TTCAAACCCATAGGTTGATAGTCCTTGAACCACTCACACACATTCAAAGGAACCTAAAACATTTGATAATAACTAAGAAACAATTGAATAATTAATTTTTCTCACAAACAACATGCTCGCAATACAGAAAGCAAGTATTGGTTAACCATCAAGCAGTTCACACATTTAATTTCACTTTCACGAATACTGTTTGAAGAGTATCAAAGGTAAACTGAAATCTCTAGTAACAAATTCGGAATCAACTAACGGACACATCAACGAAGAGGCAAAGTACAAGGATAAGCAACATCTACAGGATAGTACGTAAAACTAAAAGAGAGGATGAATCTGGAAGATCTTGCTGATAACTCATCGGCATCTAATTCCAGGCAAAGGCCTCTGGCTGAGGGGCAAATCAGCAGAGTTAATACTGAAGCTATCTATTTCATGCATGCCTTGAAGTTCATTCTTTTCAGCATTTAAACTTTCAGATGTGAAGGATGATCCATCCACCCCACCGGCTGAATCTTCATACTCTTCATTTGATTCTCCTACTTGCTCAAGTGAAGGGAGCTTCATTCTATCTTGTTTAAATCTGACTCTCAGATTAGCCTAATCCAAGATATAAAATAATCAAGCATTCAACAACTCATCAATTACAATCAACAAAATTGTTTCAATAATAAGACATTTACAAAAAAGGAGATGCAGTACAACTGTCTGAAATAATTTACCATGATTGACAGAAATATCAACACTTCTCCTTCAACAAGAACATTAAGGATATTAGAGGAAATATAAGCTCGAAAGAAAAAATGAATCTCCCTAGAAAAGTACTTGGGTACATCAATTTCAGGAGGTTATCATCCTCTATTTAATTTGAATAATTAGACTGGTATGTTTTGCAAACATTTAATTGCTCAGATTTGGGCAAAACCTTATTAACAAAGCTCACTGGACCATGAGTGCCATCGGTGTACAGAGAACTTTGGAAGTCCAACAAAAAAATGTAGGCCAAAGGTGTTGCATTTAAAGATATAACAAGGCGTTCCATAAGTAGTTGCCAAAATGAGGCATGCAGTTGTTTTGAAAATCTTTAGGGCCAGAAAAATCAAGTTGGCAAGATTATTTAGATGTTTCAAGACTGGATCATAGAACTAGCTAGCACAGCAGTCTTTCAATGGATCACTCTATCACACTGGTCAGTACCAAAATTGGGTTTGTGCTGCCAAGATACCTAAGCTTTTCAATTGAGAAGTTATGATGCTACAACAATTTCCGCACTTGCATTTTTTAATGGGTTGGAGGAGCTAACACGAATCATTAAAAGTCAATAACTATAACTTGATTTCAAGAATTTTGAAAGCAAGTACAGAAAGTAGGTCTACCTGGTTGAAAGAGATTTATGTACAACCTGAAATTAGTGTGTAAATGAGATGGATTGAACCTCATGATGAATACTGTACAAGAATGATTCTGGAAGATGTTGCTGACAACCTCATGATGAATCTGGAAGATCATGATTATGATCTCAACATCTACATGATACTTCCATGATAATTTTCAAATCACAAACCTACTAAAGGTCGTAGTGTAGTAGTATTAAGAGACACTTAAAATTTAAGATTAAACTTACAATATCAACTATGTTAACGAGTTTTAAGTGTTTCATTAATAACATTGAAGAGGCTTCAGATCACAATGTTTAAAACTCAATGATTGACCAAAAGAAAAATCAACTATCAATAAATAAGCATATCAAATTCTAGAAGTAGGCCAAATTAGTACATCAATGATTTAAATTCTAGATGACATTTTATTTTTAGTGTACATCATTTGAATCCCTCAAATGACAAAAACATATTTTATCATTGAAATGCAGATATTCATTAAGTTGACATCACAGAAAAGCAAACAAGACTAAGCAAAGTATGGCATGGTGATGGACGCATGAAAGTAATCAAGATACCAAAGGTAAGGATCTAAAGTAAGACAGATTTGCAACTATCTTACCTTAAAACAGCTGGCAGATGATAGTCCTGGAACCAGAAAGTGTGTGTACATTTCAGGATTCCACAATGCTCATGTAAGTGGAGGAATTTAATATTAAATCTAGCATAAGATCTGACAGCAAGCATGTTGTTTGTGAGAAAAACAACATGCATACGAGTTCATAGATGCTGAGCAGAAAAAGAAAGACTAGAAGTGGATATTATCAGACAAAAAGCTGAAAATATGAGAAGGAAAATTGTAAGACAAAATATAATCTGAAGCATAATTTCAAATGCTTACACGAAAATAGTAAAAACATACCTAAGATATGATGTATTCAACTAATTTGGATTTTGGTTGGAAGGAGCATCAAGTCGGTGAGCATCATGACTAGCTGAGGAAGATGGTCTTGCACCTTGTGAGATTGGTGCACTACCTTCATCCGGGGCCTAAAAAAAAACAAATAAAAAAATAATAAAAAAAAAAAAAAATAAAAAAAAAAAAAAAAAAAAAAAAAAAAAAAAAAAAAAAAAAAAAAAAAAAAAAAAAAAAAAAAAAAAAAAAAAAAAAAAAAAAAAAAAAAAAAAAAAAAAAAAAAAAAAAAATTAGGCATAATCAATGTTAGAAATTTTCAACATGTAATAGATCATAATAAATAACTGGTGAACACATAACATAGATAAAAATATTGAAAAAAAATAAAAAAGAAAAAAAAAAAAAAAAAAAAAAAAAAAAAAAACGAAAAAAAAAAAAAAAAAAAAAAAAAAAAAAAAAAAAATAAAAAATAAAAAAATAAAAAAAAAAAAAAAAAAAAAAAAAAAAAAAAAAAAAAAAAAAAAAATAATGATCATAGTAAAATATTGGAAAAAAAATAAAGAAAGAAATTTTTTACCAATAACATTAACAACCCAATAACTTTTCTTCTTGCTACCACTTGAAGCAGTGTCACCATTTTCATCAAATGAATCAACATCTTCATCCTCTTGATCATCCTCTGGATTTACCTCTTGAGCAAGTAAAGGGTGGGATGGAGTAGAACTAGATGCCCTATGAGTAGATGGCACTGAATTAGCACCAATCTGAGTTGGTGCACTCAATTGAGCTCTGCTATTAATCTGTGGCCTTGAATGAACAACCGTATTAGAATTTGGGAGTAAATGAGCATTACTAGGAGCTGGTGGAACAGGGCAAGCCCTAGTATTAGGTTGTGGCAAAGTTGTAGTTGATTTTTCTGTCACTGAAGGTTGAACCTTAAAGCGTTTATTCCTAGGCATGCCTACAATTTTGGAAAAAAAAAATGAAATTTTAGGAAATGACAACAACAACATACATGTTAGCAAAAAATTGAGTGACATACATTAATTAAACTGCAACTAATGTTAGCAAAGTACATTAGAATTAAGACTTTATTCATACCTGGAAATATAATATGATAGAAGTAAATACAAGTCAATAATACTTCCAAAAGTCAGCTATAAGAATTCACTTTGTCTGAAAACTATCCCTAGTAGAAACTGCAACTAATGTATCTGGCACAGAATGTACAAGCAATCCAAATTGATTAGTACCTCCAGCGTATGAGAAAAGACATGGGCAGCTCAAGTATATGTTGGCATTAATGAAAATTCTTTTATGCTTCATTCATCTTCTTAGCTTTATTCACTTGACAAAAGGGTGCAACAATGCAAGTAAAAACATGGGCAGCTCAAGTATATGTTGGCATTAATGAAAATACAAGGGCAGCAAAAATACAAGGTTGTCTTGAATTGCGAGATATTATAAATTAAAATCTTCGACTCCATCATTATTGTCACCAACGACATCATTTGCAGGTCGATCTTCTATATAATCATCCCTAGCCAATTGTAATTCTTCATTGCAATTATGAAACCACCTATCCAAGTTTGATTGCGGAGAAGGAACAAGATCATAAATTTGCTCTTCTTCTTTGTCTTCTCCCATGTCATACAAGTCTCTTGGTTGTAGATGTTTTACAATACTCCATCCTTTTTCAATCTCATCATCCACATAAAACACAAGTTGAGCATCGGACACAAGTATATATGGCTCATCATTTTCTCGATCTCCAACATGTATCAAACGAGAAAAATTAATACTAGTAATACCCGAGTCATCTCTTTTGATACCTCTCTCAGAAGTGGTGTTAGCCCACTGACATTTGAACAATGTAACAGTGAATTGACCATTATAGTTCAATTCAATTATGTCCACTAATTTTCCATAATACGGAACACCTCCGACTGCGACATTATTATCACGAGTACTTGCGTAGCTCCGAGTATCGTACATACCAAATACTCCACTATTTTGACTTTTCAACCCGTGCTCTCGAGCAATAGTTCTAAATTTAAATCCATTCACATTGTAGGCACTATAACGTTTGGCCTGATCAAGTGGTCCAAGTGCAAGCCACCTTAATTCATCTGAATGTCTAGCACCTTCATTGGAGATCTGGCATCAAGAATTACCGCACTTAGTTTTTACTATTAGTTACACCTCTAAAATTGAATGAAAACAAAAACATAACTTCTACTCACATGCTTTTGAAACCAGCTAGGAAATTCTTTGTGTACAACTTTATCAATCTCTGATTGCAAGCGTGTCCGATGTCTCAACTGTCTCTTTGTTATTGCCCTAAATTCCCTATAAGTAAAAATAAATTATTATAAAATACGAGGCCAATTGATTTGCAACAAGGTTTGCGTAAAACTTTATGTATTACTTACTCAATAAAAGGATCTACTGCTACACAGTTGACCAACACGTGACGATGTGCTTGCAACTTCTCTATTGGTGTTAATATAATATATGAGAATCCCCCAACTGATCTGCCAACTTTTGGAAACATAGTATTGCTTTCATGGTGTTCAACACTGTCAGGTTGATCATCAACGCGCCTTGGTCGATTGATTCTTGACTCTGTGTCATCCAAATATCTCGAACAAAATGTAAGAATTTCTTCGGCCAAGTAGCCTTGAACAATTGAACCTTCAGGTTGAGCCTTATTACGCACATAAGATTTCAAACGGCCTAGGTACCTTCACATTAAAAAGGTTATGGATTCAGCTAAAACAATTGATTATTTATTTAAAGAAAGTGAAAAAATAAATTTTGCCATGTTAAGTTCACCTTTCGATTGGATACATCCATCGATAATGCACCGGGCCTCCCTCTTTGACTTCATCGACTAGATGAACAATTAAGTGAACCATGACTGTGAAAAATGATGGAGGAAAAAGCATCTCCAAATGACAAAGTGTGTGAACAATTTGATCTTGAAGGGTATCAAGATTAATGGGGTTCAACACTTTACTGCATATTTGTCGAAAGAATGAACAAAGATCAGCTAAAACCATAAAAACTACACCAGGCATAGCATTCCTCAAAGCAATTGGTAAGAGTTGTTCCATTAGAATATGACAGTCATGACTTTTCAACCCAAACATCTTACGTTGTTTCAAATCAACACATCTTGAAATATTGCTTGAATAACCATCTGGAACAACCACATTCTTCAATGTCTTAAGAAATATATCTTTTTGTCCATTTGACATAGTAAAGATAGCAGCAGGATATTTCCCATTATCATTAGGCCAAAGTGCAGATCTTATGCCCATAGATTGTAGGTCTCTTCGGGCATTAAGGTGATCTTTTGTCTTCCCACTTTCATTGAGCAAAGTATACAGAACATTGTCACACACATTTTTCTCAATGTGCATTACATCAAGATTATGGCGCAATGCATTAAACTCCCAATATGGAAGTTCAAAGAATATACTCCTTTTTCTCCAATATGATTCATCTACATTGAAATTTCGCTGCCCCCGTCCTCTTTTCCCTTTCACCTCTGGTGTCTTCCCAAATGAAACTTGGATATTCTCAACCTGGCTGAAAATAGCTGAGCCTGATAGTTTTACTGGTGGATTTCTTCTATCAATCTTACCATCAAATCGGGCCTTATCCAATCTAAATTTGTGACCAGCATGAAGGAAACGGCGATGACCCATAAAACACCATTTTCTACTATGATAAAGTCGGCAAGGTTCAGTATCAATATTGCATATAGGACAAGCTAGCTTACCATATGTGTTCCACCCCGACAATGTCCCCAAACCAGGAAAATCACTAATTGTCCACATCAATGCTGCACGCATTTTAAAATTTTCATTCGATGAAGCATCAAATGTATCAACACCATCCCACAACAATTTAAGCTCATCGACTAAAGGTTGCAAGTAAATGTCTATGTCATTCCCTGGCATTTTCTTACCTGGAATGATCATCGACAGAATGAAGTTAGTTTGTTTCATACATGTCCAAGGTGGGGTATTGTACGGAATGAGAATCACAGGCCAAATGCTATAATTAGTGCTCATGTTTCCAAAAGGATTAAACCCATCACTAGCTAAGGCTAGGCGAACATTACGTGCATCCGAAGAAAATTCAGAAAATTTATAATCGAATCTTTTCCATGACTCAGCGTCTCTCGGATGCCTCAAGAAGCCATCCTTATTACTGTCCATAGCATGCCATTTCATATCATCGGATGTCTTACTAGACATGAACAATCTTTGCAATCGAGGAATTAGAGGAAAATACCGAAGAAACTTTGATGGTTGTTTTTTCCTTTTAGAAGAATTTTTCCATCTAGATGTACCACATCGCTTGCATTCATTCAAACTTTTATCAGGTCCCCAATATAGCATGCAATCATTTGGACATGCATCTATCTTCTTATAATTAAGACCAAGTTTTTTTATAGTCTTTTTGGCTTCGTATAATGATGCTGGGATCTTTGCATGCTCAAAGGCATCATGCAATAGCTCAATTATCATCGACAAAGCTTTGTCACTCATTCCACAAATGCATTTGATGTGATACAACTTTATTAAAAAAGAAAGCTTTGAGTACTTTGAGCAGCCTTCATATAATTCTTGTTCACCATCTTTAAGCAAATCATAAAACTCTTTCGCTTTACCACTTGGACCCTCTTGTAAATGCGACATCCTTCCTTCACCTTCATTTAATAGATCATGCATCGTGGAATCTTGACTGACATCTGGTCTAGGGAATATGAAAGCATCTTGAATCATGTCATGTATTGGATCTACAGAAGATTCAGTTTGTTGCACCTCATGTGAGCTAGTAGAAGTCTCTCCTTCGCCTCTCTCACCATGTAATAGCCAAACTGTATAACCTGGTGGAAAAGGTCTTAACAACAAGTGATCATACACCTCTTCTCTAGTTTGGTATAGTCTGAATCCACAACGAGAACAAGGACACTTTATCCTATTATCGGATGATGCATTAGCAAATGCAAAGTCCAAAAATTGCAATAATCCATCCATATATTCGGGAGTATCTCGCGGCTTCAAAATCCACCTTTTGTCCATTTCTAATTCAATAGTAGATAATTAAATTAAAAGGCACGCTAAAGTGGGGGGCTCAAAAAGACCACTAACGAAGGGATACAATAACTTGACCAAACATATGAAAGAAAATTCACAAACAACACATAAGACATAAACAATAAGTACACACAAATTCAAGTCAGAAATTCTACCAAAACTAAAAGGTTTGAGTTGCTATTGTTCTATACATAAAAGGTTTGAGTTGCAACTACAATTCATGCATTATGTTATGAACAGATCAAAACTAAAACTCAAGATATAAGAAATAGGAAGGTTGCCAATGTCTCAAGTTTCAATTGGTTATGTATCAGATGGCGGTCCTCCTCTAGGCAACATCTTCTATACTATACGTGTCATTGTTCTCAGATAGAATCACCTCTTGCAGTTAAAGAATCTTCGACTAGTCTTTTCTCAGTATATATCAGATGCTCTCGTAACCTGAGTTTTGTATGCACAAAACTCACTAGATCCTGCAGATTCAAAGCTGGGATGGTAAGACTGTTCAAACTAGCAAAGAGTCGCAACTCTTTGGAAGCGATTGGATGCACCTAATGCCACCGTCGCACAAGCATCCAGATATTTTAGATGCTTTCACTATGAGACGTAATTTTTCCTCAGACATCTTTTACTCCTCACTTTCAAGTCTACTCATTCACCAAAGGTAAAAGGAAAAGGTAGGTATGTTACGAAACCATTTCCAGAGTTTGACATCCATTGTCTCTAGGTTCTACTATTGCCATGACAAATTATGGCAGTGAGCTGAAATAAAGTTTTAGTGTTGTACATTCAAGTTCCAGTTTCAGTTCCAAAGCACAGATTCAGTGTCGTAGAAAAGTGATTTTGACTACGTGGTAATTTGTTGAAGTTTGGTAATAAACCTATATCTGAAAGAGGAGTAACAGAAGATTTCTTCGTGTAGCGATTAGTAACTAGCCTTTTATGGATATCATCTTAGCTTCACGCACTGGTCAATCGTTATGGTCATCAAATATTTGACAAACTCCAATCAAATACAATAAGAACTTCTCAAAACTAATGAACTTCCAGTTATAAAAAATATATGGTTCTATTGAACGTTTAACAGCGAATTCTATTTTTCATGCAATTGGAATCAACTTAATTTTGACATACCTGGATAAAAGTAGTCAGGAGAAGCACAATGAGACTGACGAACAAAATTGGTCCAAGGAAGCTAAAGTCCTTCCCCTTCCTTGAAGCCCAGAAAGAATATCCAGTTAAGGATGCTACGACCGCTGAGTTCAAGATCAACGCTTCCAGGACAATTCTTCCTGTAGAGTAATTGAAGCACAACAAGGTTTACAAGAGAAACACAAAAAAAACTGTTAATGCACAGGCCAGGCCCTTATGCTTAGACAAACAGTGAAGAGTCCAAGAAACACAAAGTTCAGTGGATGCTTCTGCTGATAATGATACAATGGCCACAACACTGGGATATAACACTTGACCAATTAGCTATGCTCGTTGACACTATTACAAAATAAGATATGCATGACAATAAATACAAAAAATCCATTTTGGAAGATACCGAAAATTCACTAAATCAGGTTACAGAAGAACAAAAAGTGGTGTATTAAAGATTCCTTCAAGCAAAAAATGCCAAAGTGAAATTTGATGAAGACTAGGATATAAACAAATTTACAAACATGATTAAGGGTACAATAGTTCATAAACAAAGATGATATAAAACAATTAAAGCAACACAAGTTTGTGTTATGCTTGCATTGTACATCCTTTTTCATAACAATTTTATCAGCAAAGACGAGATATTTTCTTACACAAATTATTACCAAACTATCATCATTTTATTTCAGAACTTGTTTGATAGACACATTCATTCTTAGCACAAATCACTAGAGTTAATTAGATTACAAGCATCTTTAGAAAACTTGAAAATTGTTAGAGTAGCAATATGATCCATTGTGAATGACTCAAATTAACCAAAAGATGGGTTTTAGAAAGTCATCAATTTGATGAATTCCTTGATCGCCATCTGATACATAACCAATTGGGAATTAGTTCCAGATGATATCCAAAGGAAGAACAACATCTAAATCTTGAAACAGATCAAAGCTGGAGGTGGAGATCTGCTCTTACCTTCTTCCTGACGCAGACCAAGAAAGAGCTAACCCGAGGAGCAGGACGAAGACCGCTTGATCGGTGGCTGAAGCGAAATATTTACCGCGGCACAGAAGAGGAACGACGTGCGACGAGCAGAAGAACGAAGAGAAGAAAAACGACAGCCAGAGAAGATGGAGAAGATGAACTAAGACGAACACTTTTCCCGCGACACTCGACACTCGACAGACAAGAGGGAGAAGAGGAACGCAGAAGAGGAACGCAGAGAAGAGGGAGAAGAGGAACGCAGAAGAGGAACGCAGAGAAGAGGGAGAAGAGGAACGCAGAAGAGGAACCCTTTTGCCGCAGAGAAGAGGAACGCAGAAGAGGAACGCTTTGCCCTAACTAAGTTTCTGCGTGGCTAAAAAAAGCTAGGCTAATTCATTTTGCGGCGGTTTTTTAAACCGCTGCAAATTGAACCCGAACCGCCGCAAACTAAATATTAAACCGCCGCAAATATTAAACCGCCGCAAATCAAATTTAAAACCGCCGTAAATGATTAAACCGCCGCGATTGAAATACTAACCGCCGCTAAATAATTCAATTAGCGGCGGTTAATTTAAACCGCAGGGAACCCAAGGATTTAGCGGCGGTGTATCTAACCGCCGCTAAATAACCGCCGCTATACATTGATTTTCTGGTAGTGCGAGTGCTATCCCATCTTCTGTGGGGAATCTAAACCCCATTTGGATTATCATCCATAGATCTAGATGGGTCTTTAGGTGGGATTCCATTAGACCCTTCCAGGTTTTGAAGTTCTCGCCAGAGAAGAGTGGTGGACGGGCACTGTTCCATTCTTGGTTGGCCATTTATTTTAAACCTCGTACACAAGAGAAATACAAAAATGTACCAAGACTTGGTCTTGGATTAGTAGTGCGGGAGAAGGAAAAAAATAACCTAAAATAAATATTGCACGAATTTTGAGGTAAAATATTAAAATAATAATAAAAAAATTTATGACAAATTTTTGAAAATATTAGCTTTATCAATTTTGATTAATGATGAAACAGTAAGAATTCAATGTTTGGAAAAAAAATTTGCTTGATTTAAGGTAGCACGAATTTTGAAAAAAAATATTAAAATAATAATAAAAAAAAGTTTATGTCAAATTTTCAAAAATTGATCGTTTTATCAATTCTAACTTATGGTGAAAAAATGAAAATTCAAAATTGAAAAAGGCGAAAAAGAAAAAGCGGAAAAAATTGAGTGGTGTTGATTAACAAAAAAGAAAAGAAATAAAATGAAAAGATTTCGTAAATCCGAAAAACTCCCAAATTGGTGGTTGCACCAAATTTGAGCTTCCCCGCTCTGAATGTAACGCCCCAAAATTTCCATTTTAAGTCCTTAAAGTCCTTGAAATTAGTTAAAAATACTTTAGAAATATTCTTTAGATTTTTAGAAATTTTTAGGATATTTTTACGGATTTTTCTGAGTCCGTTTAGTATTTTTAGCAAAAGAAATAGAGTTTTTCGGATCAAGAAAAAAAGAAAACCTTCATAGGCAGCCGCAGGGATTCGAACCAGTCACCTGCGCTGTGAGAGGAAAACAGGCGAACCAGCTGCGCTGGTTGATTTTGTTGAAATAAATTAAGCGAAACATTAGATAAGGTATAATTAGGTAAATTCGCCCCATGAGTATAAATAGATAAGTTAAGAGAGGAAATTGGGTTTTTTTGTTTTTCCCTCTTCCTCACCCTAGCCGCGCGACGCACGACTTCCCCCTCTCACGCACGCACGCCCAAAGCCTTCCTCTCCTCTTCCAAGGGGCGCCGGCCAAGGAGGGATCAAGGAGAGCGGAGCGTTGCGTTCGTCTCGACGAGAAGAACGCGTAGGCGCGAAGAATTCTCCGAGATCTCAAGTTTCTCCCGAGCCCTAGACGTCAATCTTGGTTGTAAGTCCAAGATATCAATGTAAGTACTGCTCACCTGCAGTAAGAGGCGGTTTTTCCGCAAGAATTTCCCTTAAAAGTTTTTAAAAGAGATATTTCCTTTTGTTTAAGTTTTTGCATGTAATCTTAGTTCATTATATGTTTGTATAAGTTTGATTAAGCACCCTATGTGAGATTAGGGGCTAAGAAAGTTATGAGAAAAGAAAAGAAAAGATAAAGAAAAGAAAAGAAAAGGTCAAGGCCTTAAGAAATCCCCAAAAGTCAAGACTTAGGGATTTTAGCACGCAAGGTGCTCGAGAAAATGCCAAGGCATTTACAGATAAGAAAGAAAAGAAAGAAAAGCTATTTTATTTTCTAAGGCCAGTACCCGGCGTCCAAGGGCGTCGTTAAAGAAATCCAGGTGTCCAATTCCAAGGTCTTGGCCCTGGTAGACCAAGGTCTGCTCTATTAGGATTGGTGGCTCGCTACCCCAACCTTTTAGGGAACGCGCATCAGATGGTACTTACGTCTTCAGTGGATCCAAGTGATTATTATTTTCAAGTATATGCTTTAGCAAAGTTTCTAAAGTTTAAAGAGTTTTCAAAAAGTTAAAGAATAGCTAAAGTTTCAAGTTGAGCCAAGAAAAGTAAATTGAGATTTATTAATGCTTGAGTATGCATGTTTTGAGTTATACATGTTCTTAGTTTTCTTTCAAGCATATAAGTATCTCATATGATGTTCAGTTTGATCTAGAAGCATGTTTGCATATTTCGAGTTTTTGTGAGCTAGATAGTACTTACTAAGCTTTTTGCTTATAGATGCATTTCCTCTTATTGCAGATAAAGGTAAAGGCAAGCAATTCTGAAGGAAGACGACGAGGCGGTGCTGAGTAGAGTGTGTGTGGTGGCTGATTATGGAGAGATCTTTGAGACGAGACAATTTAGTTATTTGAATTGCAATGTTTAAGTTTATTCAAATTTCAAGTTCTTGCTTTATGGAGATTATAGAGTATTTGAGTTTTGGATAGTTTTACATGCTCAATTTCTTAGAGTAAAGATTCCATGTCATTTCATTTAGCATACATATCCTTATGATTGCATTGGATGAGTAGAAGTGTGAGTAGTTAGAGATATTGATACTTTGTTAGAGAAAAAGGTGTTTGTGCCAAGATAGTATCAATTTCCCTTTGAATCAAGTTTTTATTGCTTAAAATTGTTTAGAAAAGTTGCAATCACATTTCATAATGCTTTAGCAAGGTCGTAGAACATGTATTTGGTGTTATGAATGCCTAGGAGTCAAGATTGGTACAAACTCTATTGTCAAAGTTTATATAAACTTGTTTAGTTTATTTTCTTCCATAAAAGTCTTAAATTCAAGTTTATGGATTCGTTTGATTGGCTAAATTGTTTAGGAAACTGACATAGAGTATAGAAATGGTGTCGTAGTTTGATATGGCTCGAAACTGAATGAATGGTGGACTTAAGAAGCAAGAGCCGAAAACCTGTAAAACTGATTACAGGCGTACCAGTCGACTGCTACGTCACCAGTCGACTGGTACGGGCAGTTTACATTGGGTGAGGCTAGTTTCAATAAGTATTAGCTACGAGATTTGAGAAGAAAGTATGACATGGTATTATGCATGATGACTTATGTTAGAATATAATTGTTAGAAGAATTTAAAAGAAAAAAAAAAGATTTCCGCATTTCTTTTAGTCATGTATAAAAGTAGAGAAGTACAGAGAAAGTAACGATCCGTCTAAAGGCAGAGAAGGCGGGTCGCCACAGGTGGTATCAGAGCAGTTCCCATTCTCCAGCATCACACACACATCAGCATCAATCTTGCCGTCTTCAAGTAAGAAAGCTTTAAGTTTCAGTTTTTCTATTGCTCCTTTACTTAATTGCAGTATAGAGAAATGCTTAAGTACTTACTCATATGTGCATAGAACAAGGAAGCATGTTTAATACCTTAGTATCACGGAATCATGTTTAATCCCTAGAATGGATATTAGAGAAATGCTTAAGTACTTACTTGATTTGCCCAAAAGTAAGTTTTGGGATTATGGCACGCAAGGTGCTTGATAAAAGTTTTGAGTAAGACCAAGGTCTTACTAAGCCCTAGAACGAGTTCTAGGACTAAGAAATGAGATAAGAATCAAGACCAAGGCCTTGTTATATCCTAAAGCAAGTTTGGGAACATTACCATTAAGTGTTAAGTTATACATTTGAGGACGTCCTAGAAAGGCCCAAAACGAGGAGCAAGCTCCTAGAGGGCAAGAGGCAACAGAGTCAGTACCCCCACCAAATCTCTTAGACGTGGTGGCTCAGTTACAGAGACAGTTAGCAGAACAACAGCAAGTTATTGCCACTAGGATGGCTAACCAGCAGGTCGTTATTATTACCTCGCCGATGGCGAATGTAGTGGCACCAGTTGTGATCGAAGACCCATCGATTACATCTGTAGTCCGGCAAGGGGGTAAGGCAAGAAGCGTACCTCATTCAGTAGAAGAAACTGAAGCCAGGGAACTTCCCAGGCACAAGCAAACCATGGGATGCTTAAGCATGGTTCAAAACGTTGGAAAGAATAGTAGGGCTACTGGACTGGCATGAGGTAGAGGAGATAAAGTGTGCATCTTTCTGCCTTACGGGAGATGCTAGAATATAGTGGAAGAGAGTCAAGGCCAAGAGAAATGTCAGCCAGATGACATGGGCCGACTTCGAGACTGAGTTATTCGAAGAATACTTTCACATGCAAGTAACCAACAAGCATGATGATGAATTCACGGAGTTCAGACAAGGAGAACTATCCGTGGATGAAGCAGTGAAGATGTTTAAGCGGTTAGCCCATCTGTGCCCAGAGCTAGTTAGCACAGAAAAAGAGATAGTTAGGCTAATGCTCAAGATGTTAAGGCCTGAGATAGCGTTAAAGGGGGCTAGCGGTGTTAAGAGGCTGCAAACCTCCGAAGAACTAATAAGTAGTGCTTTGATCACTGAGCACTACTTAAACAGTATAAAGGCCACCAGAAAGGTTGAACGATGAAGTTCTTAACAACCTTCCCGTCAGGGGAAGTGATGGCCTCTACTTAGAGGCTAAGGGCAGTATCAATCTAGATTTCCAACCGAGAGCTCTACAGTGACTTGGTAGTCCTTAAAATGAAGGATTTCGATGTCATTTTAGGAATGGACTTCTTGAGCAAGTATAATGCTTCTATAGACTGCCGCAAGAGAAAAGTCAAGTTCACACCGGAAGCAGAACCTTCATTTGAGTTTATTGGAGACCCAAGGAGAAAGATAAATAGGTTCCTATCTACCTTACAAGCTCAGAGAATGTTAGAGAAGGGGTGCTCTGGTTTTCTAGCTCATATAGTGGATGCAAGTCAAGGAGAAGGATTGAAGAGAGAAGAAGTGAGGGTAGTCTGTGACTATCCTGAGGTGTTTCCTGAAGAGTTACCAGGACTCCTTCCCAATCGGGAAATTGAGTTTGAAATTGAGTTGGCCCAGGAACCAACCCAATTTCGAAGGCACCTTATCGCATGGCACCAGCAGAACTGAAAGAATTACAAGAACAATTGCAAGAGCTGCTTGACAAGGGTTTCATCCGCCCTAGTCATTCACCTTGGGGAGCTCCTGTACTGTTGGTCAAGAAGAAAGATGGATCTATGCGAATGTGCATAGATTATCGAGCTTTGAATAAGGTAACCATCAAGAACAGATATCCTTTGCCAAGAATAGATGATTTATTTGATCAACTCAAAGGGGCTACAATGTTCTCGAAGATAGACCTGCGTTCTGGGTATCATCAGCTTTGAGGCTCTCTGAGCTGCAGACACTCGTTCCTTCGGTCCTGCATCCAGGGTTAGTCCAAAACACCATAAAGCAATAAGATGTTAGTTTATACAGCCTTAGTTGTCTTGGTTCTGACTTTGGGTCTCCAAAATGGAACCCTAGGTCGAACCGACGCCTACTGTTCCCTCGACGGGGAACGCGTCCTCACCTACTCCTCTTAGGAGAATGTACCTGATGCCAACCGGCTCCTCCGATTGGACTTTTGCCCAGCAGTCCTTCGCCAGGTGCCTAGCTGTCCTTCGCTAGGTCTTCAGTTCCAGGCAGTCCTTCGCCTGGTGCCCAGCAGTCCTTCGCCAGGTCTTCGACTTCTAGCAGCCCTTCGCTAGGTGCCCAGCAGCCCTTCGCTGGGTCTTAGGGTTTCGTTGCCTAGCAGTCCTTCGCTAGGTGCCTAGCAACCCTTCGCTGGGTCTTAGGGTTTCGTTGCCTAGCAGTCCTTCGCTAAGTGCCTAGCAGTCCTTCGCTAGGACTTCACCTCCTAGCAGCCCTTCGCTAGGTGCCTAGCAGTCCTTCGCTAGGTCTTCGATTCCTGGCAGTCCTTCGCCTGGTGCCTAGCAGCCCTTTGCTAGGACTTTGTTTCTGCACACTCAAGTAACTTTATTAGATCACAAACAAACTTAACTTTGAATCCTTTGCCAATATCAAAACAAGGTTCGATATGGTGCTTCCTGCACCAACAGGTTCTTCTCCCTTCTTCTTGCTGTGAGCACAAGGAGAAGCACCGAGGCGACAAAGTTCTTCTGTTGGTATGATCTTCCTCTCCGGCCATCATCACCTTGGGATTGGGCGCAAGTCATCTTCCTCCTTCTCGCCGGAATTGTGATTCCGGCCAACCTTGGTGGTGAGTTTTTCCGATGTGATTACTTCTCTCTTGGTTTTTCTTGTCGCGTTCTCAGAGAATCTAGTAGTTCTCGAGAACACGAAACTCGTGGCTTTGCGAAGTCATCCCGAAGATACTCGGTGTGGACGCGAATAGAGGCGGAGCTTCCAAGGGACGCTTACGGTTGGATCTCGTCCCTTCCTTCGAGTTACGCGAGGTAATAAGTAAATTAGTTTACGTTTCTGTAAAATTTTAAATATATGATCATGTCTACATAAGATAAAGTTGCATGCTTAGATGTGTGGTTAAATAATTTGAGAAATTATTTATGCTAAACCTTCCGCTGCACGTAATTAATTTTAAAATTACGAACCCGTATCCATGTCAACATGCACCCGGTCCCAACACTGTTGCCTTCCCCTTCTGATCAGCCCGCCAAACCTCCGAAGTACTACATTACCATCTCGCGAGATCACTTGCAGGCGGGGTTGCGCTTCCCCGTTCACCCTTTCATTGCCTTAGTATGTTGCTACCTCCGCATCAATCTGTCTCAACTGACCCCCAACTCCCTCCGCCTTCTATGCGGGTCCGAGATTACTTTCCTGCTATATCGCCTTCCCCTTCAAGCCGAACTTTTCCACCACTTTTTCTATTTGAAGAAGCAAGAGTGGGGCGAGTTTTTCTTCCAAGCTCGCTCAGGGACTTCCTTCCTTTCTCCACTTCCTTCTGCTAGCAAGGGTTGGAAGGAGAAGTTCTTTTTCATTCGCCCTGTGGCCTTCCCGACTTGGCCAGTTAACTTCCGACGAGATCTTCCTCAAATGCCCCCTCATTACACGGATCCTCGGAAATTCCCCAGCTTCGAGCAGGCCCTCTCCAAATTCAGGGGTCGGCATTTCCCGGTCGGGCCACTCTTGGTCGAGAACATCTTGTCGACGTTTGGTGTTAGCTCGACGCCATTCATCCGACCCGCCTCCCTGGGTAAGCAATTCTTCTCTCTTTCTGCCACTTACTGTTTCTTGATCTTTGCATACCTGCCAGCCGAGATGATGTACCCGGCCGCTCCTGAGGGGGGTTACGGGTTGGGGACAGCTGAGGAGATGGAGACGCACCTTCGGCTGGTGATAAAAGAGCAACAGGCGCGCGTTGCGGAGCGGCAGGCCATGCAAGGATTACGCACAAAGCTGCTGGCCGAGCAGGAGGCTACTTCATCCGGCTCTCAGTCTCCTGTCTCCTCCTCTGAAGAGGGGGAAACTCCTCAGTCGGGCTCAGAGGATACCCGGCCTTTGAGTCATTCATTGCGGCTCCCCCGGGGCGACGAATCCACGTCCACCTCGGCCGGCCCCTTGGAGGCGTCTTCCAGTCGGCCTAGTAAAAGGCAGAGGGGTAAAGCGCCGATTGCCGATCACCCCACACTGCCACCCCCTCCTCCTTTAGTGTTGCCGTTGGAGCTAGCTGTGCTCCCTCTGGAGGAGGTGCCCCCGCCTCAGCAGGATGGACCTTCTGGTGAAGGCTTGTTGCACATGTTGCCGCCCTCTCTATTTGATTGGCTTCTCAGTATGACAGCACCGAGCGGCACTGCCCCCATACGGTCGCGAGACATCTTGCTGTATGGTACAATGGCAGATAGGCTCATGGCCGGCCTGCGTGCAAGTAGCTCGGCCAGTCCCAGCGCCTGGGCAGACGACTTTATGGTCACAACCATGCAGGTATGATCTTATGGGTTGGTGTGCGTCTTATTCTTCCCTGTAGCCAACGTGTCACCAAGTTTCTTCTGTTGCAGGCTTGGGCCCAAAGCTACAGCATGTGTGTGTCCATGTTGTATCATGCCAAGGCCCGATATCATGCCAAGCGGCGCATGGACGATCTTGAGGCTCGGCTCAAGCATACCCAGCTGACTCCTGGTGATGACTCGTTGAACAGCTTTGTTGATGCAGTCTGCCCGATTGTTGTTTTGGTGTTGACACCGATTTATGTTTGGTTGAGTGAATTTGGATTAAGTCCTGGTTGGGGACTGGGCATGAAATCTTGGTGAGTGAAGCCAGGTGAATGAAATCTCGACGAGTGAAGCCAGGTGAAGGAAACCCCGGTGAGTGAAGCCGGGTCCTGGTGAGTGAAGCCGGGTGATTGAAATCCCGGTGAGTGAAGCCGGGTCCTGGTGAGTGAAGCCGGGTCCTGGTGAATGAAGCCAGGTGAAGGAAACCCCGGTGAGTGAAGCCAGGTCCTGGTGAGTGAAGCCAGGTGATTAAAATCCCGGTGAGTGAAGCCGGGTCCTGGTGAGTGAAGCCAGGTGATTGAAACCCTGGTGAGTGAAGTCAGGTCCTAGCGAGTGAAGCTAGGTTGAATGAAATCCCGGTGAGCGAAGCCGGGTGACCGAAACCCTGGTGAGTGAAGCCAGGTCCTAGTGAGTGAAGCTAGGTTGAATGAAGTCTCGGTGAGTGAAGCTGGGCATGGAGTCTTGGTCTGGGGGACTGAGCACGAGTTAGGGAAGGCAAGGGAGCCCGTTCTCTTGACTTAGGGTTGAATTGGTTGAGGCTGGATCGGTCTGGAGACCGATCAGGGAGTTGGCACGAACTCCCTGTTGTGGATCGGTCTGGTGACTGATCCAGAGAAGTATGATCATTCTGGTGAACGATCAGGGAGAGAACAGAAAGGTTTCTGTTTGGCTTCTGATCGTTCTGGTGAATGATCAGAGAAGAGGTTAGTAGCTTTGGGAGGAGAATTTGATCTATCAGGTGACCGATCAAAATGTCGGACCATTCCTCATCCTGACCGATCAGGATGGCTCTTGATCGGTCAGGGGGTGACCTGATCGGTCACCAGATCCAGCCTGATCGGTTAGGTGACTGATCAGGCGTGTGTTTCCTGCGGGGTGTGGCAAACAAGCTGCTGGATCGGTCTGGTGACCGAACCCTGATCTGTGATCGGTCTGGTGACCGATCAGGGTCAGTTCGCGATCCCTCTATTCCCAACTTGGACCGATCAGGTAGGAGCTTGACCGTTCAGGGGTTTCCCTGATCGGTCTGGTGACCGTTCAGGGCCCTCTCTGATCAATCTGTGGATCGATCAGTAGCTGCAACATTCATTTGAAATCGCTGTCAGACTTCTAATCGCGTCTGTTTTTCTTTGCGTTTTCTCTGCTACCTTGCTGATATTGTTCGATATGCTTTGCTAAGTGTCTGCTAAGTGAGCATGTGATACAGGGAGGATTCAAACAATGGAGGAGAGTCAACTGGGGACTTTCCTTTGAGCAGGTTTGGCTGTATTCTGTTTTCAGGTTTCAACGGTCTCCTGGCGGCTGGCGACTGACGAAGACTCAGCTGAAGAGGTCTTCAGTGGACTGAGTGCTCAGTGGAGTCAGTGGGTCAGGCTGTGGCTCAGTGGATGCTGATGGAGCTGGCGATGGTAAGCAAGAGCTTAAGAAGAAGAGGAGATGTAGAGGAGCGAAAAAAAACAGACAGGAAATCAAGCCAGTGTGGTTATGGGTTTCATTGTTGTGTTGTGCTCCTTGTGTAGCTTCTCGCTTGAGTGTTCTTGTTAGATCTTTGAGAGTTTCCTTCTTGTTGTCTCGTGCACTTAACTACTATCCTACTGAGGCGATTATGGAGAGGTTTCTCCACCAAGAAGGAGACTATATTACTATCCGGGTTCACCGGGGCTTGATCTGCCGACGATCAAGGGATCACCCACCTCACGGGCACGCCAAGGAGTAGGGGCAAGTTATCCCCGAACCTTGTACATCTCCGTCTTAGCGATTGGTTTGTGTGTTCTTCATTTCTGCGTTTCTGTTAAGGTTGTCTTTCTCTATATGTTTTGTTTCCGCTGCTGCTAACCCTGATCGCAGAAGATTTTAAAGAGGCGATTTGAGTGTCTGGCTACATTCACCCCCCCCCCCCCCCTCTATAGCCATCCAAGCATCAACAAGCTTGAGGGCGGAGGTCATCATCCTCCAGGATTCCCTGCGACAGACTCAAGAGGAACTAGAGACTACTAAAGCACAGATTGTCTCGGCCGACTCAGAGATGGTCCGGGCGAAAGAACGGGTGGCCAAGGCTGAGCAAGCTCATCTTCATGATCGCAAGCCAAAGGACGGGTTTCTAAAGGAGCTTCTGAGGACCCGGTCCAACCTTTGCTGGGCCATTGAGGAGATTCCGCTTCTGCAAGAGCAACTGGCGGGCGAGAGGTGAGGAGTCGGCCTGCTGCAGGACCAACTGAGGAGTTTGCGCGATCGCCAGGCTACCTGGGACACAGATCAGGTGGAGTTGGGAGAGTTGCGTAAGTGCCAAGCGTCCTGGGACGCCCTGCAAGTCGAGCTGGCGGAGCTACGCGCCTATAAAGAGGCGGAAGCTAATCGGCTAGAGGCCCACCGACTGTCAAGCATTAACACCCCGGCCCATACCGCTGAAATCTCCCAACGGTTCATGGAGGTGATGATGCAACAGGGAGTGGATGTCGCCCGTCAACTCAGGCTGGACGGGTATTTACCCCCGATCTGCCCTCCACCGCTGTTCGGCTTCAGGACTTGTGCAAGGATTGTTGGGTCCGGGTGCATGTTGACATGGATGCGGGTTCGTAATTTTAAATTAATTACGTGCAGCGGAAGGTTTAGCATAAATAATTTCTCAAATTATTTAACCACACATCTAAGCATGCAACTTTATCTTGTGTAGACATGATCATATATTTAAAATTTTGCAGAAACGTAAACTAATTTACTTATTACCTCGCGTAACTCGAAGGAAGGGACGAGATCCAACCGTAAGCGTCCCTCGGAAGCTCCGCCTCTATTCACGTCCACGCCGAGTATCTTCGGGATGACTTCGCAAAGCCACGAGTTTCGTGTTGTCGAGAACTACTAGATTCTCCGAGAACGCGACAAGAAAAACCAAGAGAGAAGTAATCACATCGGAAAAACTCACCACTAAGGTTGGCCGGAATCACAATTCCGGCGAGAAGGAGGAAGATGACTTGCGCCCAATCCCAAGCTGATGATGGCCGGAGAGGAAGATCGTCCCAACGGAAGAACTTCGTCGCCTCGGTGCTTCTCCTTGTGCTCACGGCAAGAAGAAGGGAGAAGAACCTTGTGGCCAGCCAAGAGGAAGAAGGGAGGAGAGGGAGAGAGCCCAGGCAAGAATACTTCGATTGATCTCCAAGCCTTGCCTTGGGTCCTTTATATAGTGGCCTCTCAACCATGAAGCCTCTCAAAAAAGAGACTTATTCCATCATGCCAAGTTTTATCATATTTTAATTCATGATAAAAATCGACCAAGTCTCCTTTTTTCTTATGGAATAAATTTTCGTATCATGGTAAATCAATCCATGATTGATTTTATAAATTAAAATAAATCAATCCATGGTTCATTTTAATTTCCATGAAAAATAAACCAAACCTTGGTTTATTATATAAAAACTTATATCATCCATAATTTTATAAAACAAACCACGCTTAGTTTATTTTGTAAATTGAACCAAAACTTGGTTCTCTCCCTTTGTTGTGGCCGGCCAAGCAAAGAGGATGGAGACCCTCTTTGGTCGGCCCATCCAACCACGCCCCAATGAATTAAACTTATTTATTTCATCTATTAAGTCTTCAAAAGACTTAGCCATTTTACGCTTCCGATGCGTCTCTGAAAAATTCAGATTCGACTTATCGTTTGGCTTAACCAAACCTAATCTCTCTTGATTGAAAAATCTAATTTTCAACTCATTTTAAATCCCTCAGATTACTCGTAGTGCGTGTGACTAAATAGGCTTTCGATTTATGTTGGTCGTCTATAATTAATCAATTATAGAACGATCATGAGTGGCACCTAGTAGTACATCATGATCCCTAATTAATCGAAAGATCAACGGTTGACCTCAGAAACAATTCTGAAACCCTTCAGCAGCTATAATGAATCGTGCCCCATTCCCTTCACCATCTTATACCCACTTGGTTTAGGACATGGTCTATGTGTGTCAGTCCCCACTAGGCTGACTACGTCACACCTAGCCCAAGTAATGTTTTCTAGTCCTATGGATTCTAATTACTCTCATGTATTTAAGAGATTCATACTCTGAACATGTCATGCTCTGGCCAGAGGCTTCGAGTAACAATCCGACAATAGGCCTTGGGTATATATCTCCTCGCAAGGAGTGGTGAATCCTTTGTAGATTGTTCAAACATCTTCGGGCACTTCGGCTTATACCCAATCATCCTGGGTCCACACCTCCTTGGAGATGCTTGCTTAAGATGTCAAAGTATAAGTCTCCATGACCAAGATGACTTGAACACCGCAAGTCAAAGGAACATCGCACTTAAGCTGCAGTAAGAACTTCATTGACATATCTGTATGTAGATTACCATATGAAGTTTTAGAGCCAGTCACTCCAATGAACTAGTTCCCTTAACTAGCATTCATGTTTATCTCCGGACATCTCAATGTCACCAGCCAGTGAGAATCAGCTGATTAGAGAATAACCCATGCTAGTTTCAACAGAATTGATAGTGTCCGTATTTATCAATTCATCGACTAGGGACAATTTCAATACTTCACAATTGCACATGTAGAGATAATCACTAGTAGTGAATTCATCACAAATTCTCTCATGCTGTGAATTTTATTGCAGACATTCAGTAAATGAGTTTAAGATCTCAATCAAATACATAAACATGTATACTCAAATAGTGAATATTCATTTATTAAAATAAATGATTACAATCATAAGGCGATTGACTTAGGACATTTTTCTCATATCACTAACAAGAATCTCCCCGACGTGACCAAACAACCTTTCAAGTGAGAGTAGAACCTTTTATTTTCCCTTTTCTTGTAAGCAAGGGCCTCCGACCCTGATGTTGTAGCACACCCTTGCCTTTGAATGTAATTCTCCCTTTTTGCTGTCTTGAGCAAGTGTGGCTATGTTCTTTTTTGAGTATCTGAGCATCTGTGCGGGTGAGCCAGACACGAAGCCGACCAATGGGCATAATTCTCACCTACCTTCAGCCCAGTCGTGGGATGTATGGCAATCTTGAGTGCTTGTCTGCGAGGGTCGTTGGTCTGTGCGTAAACCCTCGGTTCGTGACTTTGCGCGAGGGCCTGGTCGCTGGGCCAGGACCTATTGCACCTTACCATGTTTGACCGAGGGACTAGTGGGAGCCGACCTGTGTGGATTTGGCCTCTTGGCCGAGTGGGATCCGGGGAGCGCGGGTCGCCACGCGTCCGACCGGGGCTCGGGCCAAGGGATCAGCGGGGCTGGCCAGTGGGGATTTGTCCTCTTGTTCGAGTGGGATCCGGGGAGCGTGGGCCATCACGCGTCCGACCGGGGCTTGGGCCAAGGGATCAGCGGGAGCTAGCCCGTGGGGATTTGGTCTCTTGGCCGAGTGGGATTCGGGGAGCGTGGGCCGCCACGCGTTCGACCGGGGCTCGGGTCAAGGGATCAGCGGGAGCTGGCCCGTGGGGATTTGGCCTCTTGGCCGAGTGGGATCCGGGGAGCGTGGGCTGCCACGCGTCCGACCGGGGCTCGGGTCAAGGGATCAGCGGGAGTTGGCCCGTGGAGATTTGGTCTCTTGGCCAAGTGGGATCCGGGGAGCGTGGGCTGCCACGCGTCCGACCGGGGATCGGGCCAAGGGATCAGCGGAAGCTGGCCCGTGGGGATTTGGCCTCTTGGCCGAGTGGGATCCGGGGAGCGTGGGCCGCCACGTGTCCGACTGGGGCTTGGGCCAAGGGATCAACGGGAGCTGGCCCGTGGGGATTTGGTCTCTTGGCCGAGTGGGATCCGGGGAGCGTAGGCCGTCACGCGTCCGACTGGGGATCGGGCCAAGGGATCAGCGGGAGCTAGCCCGTGGGGATTTGGTCTCTTGGCCGAGTGGGATCCGGGGAGCGTGGGTCGCACGCATCCGACCGGGGCTTGGGCCAAGGGATCAACGGGAGCTGGGCCCGTGAGACTTTGGTTTAACTTAACTCCCCTTTTGTGCGAGCCGCTTGGTTGGCAATTCCCCTATCTTTCTTCTTGCTTGCGAAACACCTTAAGTGCTTAGGGACACGTGTCCTACGTTCAGTGACTTCCCAAGTGCCAAATTGTTACCTGCCTACCTTGATTGCCGTGGACAGCGAAGCGTCTGCTCGCTGGCCCCCACTGTTGTCTTATCCCGCCTCCTTAGTCGTAGGGTCGACCGTTACTGACGACCCTTCTATCAGCGGATGTGATTAATCGTTGTTTTCTATATAGACTTCGGCGACTACCTTCTCCGCCGCCTCTATTTTTTCTGCACTTTCAGCCACCTTCTTCCCCGTTCCTCCACTCATCTTCTCCAGTGCCCCAGTGCCCTTTCCAGGATGTTGCGTGATTTTCTGGCAACGGTGGCCGCAGAGAGGGCGGCTGCGTTTGAGGCGTCGATGGCAGCTATGCTCTCGGAGCCGGTCCCTATTCCCCCTGATAACGCTCCGTCGGCTACTCCAACGTCTCTCTCCCCGGTACCAAGTCCCACCGCCGCTTTGTCTGCGAATAAGGGCGGGGCGTTAAAGGAGGAGGCGCTAGACTCAGACGTGGAGATTTTGGCCTCAGAACCTTCCCCCTTGGAGCCCAGTCACCGGCAGAGCCAGCCGCGCGACCGCTCGCCTTCATTTGGAACTGTGACCGCCTTTCCTCAGGAAGCCCTCTCTTCTTCTCTTATGACGAGCCTGCCTGCCTTGCCGGTGACTGTGCTTGTCATTCCCGCTTCCTTTGCTGCAGGAGATACCTTGCCAGTGTCTCCCTTGACTCAGCCCGTTCCTTCGGGCGAAAATCGTCCTTCCCTTCTACCGAGGGTTCCGACTTCCCTAATATCTGCGTCGTCCATCCCTGCTTCTTCAACTCCAGGGACGATTCATCCAGTAATACCTTCTGTCTCGGCCGGCTCGCCCAGCGCGCCATCTGCTGTCCCCCTGCCTTCCCTTCCTGAGGGGACCTCGGGTCCTTGCCCGGTACATCTCATCCTGCCCTCATGAGCAGATCCTCACGCCGCTTACGAGATTTCGGATTCTGAGCCGATAGGATCTTCTCGAGTAGTTCATCTGCATGCCCCCTGAGCGACCATCTGTATCAGGGTCTGCGGTCCTTCGGTCGTCAAGACCCTATTGCCAGAATCAATGGTCTCGTGGCGGATGCTTGCCAGGTACATTTTGTTGGTGCAAGTTGCATCAATGATGTTCTCCTTTAAGTGTTTTAATGTTTGACAATACACTTAAGTCAGTGATACATTGAACAGACAAAGGGGAGCATAGAGAGAAGTAACCAAAGTGAAGAAAAGTCCTAGTTAACCTAGGCACTAAGACCTGGTGAGTGAAGCTGGGCACTAAGACCTGGTGAGTGAAGCTGGGCACTAAGTCCTGGCATAGAGCTGGGCACCGAAGACCTGCTCGGAAGGTGGGCACTAAGTCCTGGTCGAGGATTGGGCAAGAAGACCTGCCCAAGGGTTGGGCACCGAAGACCTAGTTCGGGGAATTGGGCACGAAGACCTGGCCGAGGGTTGGACACCTAAGTCTTGGACCTAGGGTTTGGGCACGGAGTCTTGGTCCAAGGGACTGAGCAACTTAGTTGAGCGATGACTAAGGACAGGAGTAGAGACGGGTCAGGGTTTGGGCGTCTCGAGGTCCTGAAGTATCGGAAGCTAAGCAAAAGTCCACCCGAAGGACTGGGTGGCAACCGTCTCCTGAAAGGAGTAGGTGGGAGGCGCGTTCTCGGGGGTGAGAACTTGTGCCGGTTCGACCTAGGGTTTCGTGGAGATCCGAAGTCAGAACCAAGTCCTTAAGCCTAATATTGTATGTATATGTGCTTTGTGGTTGTGTATCTTGCAGGTACCAAGAACCGGAGACAAAGCAGGCAAGTTGCTGGAAAATGGCTGATAGGGCGCCCCCACTGTTGGGGGCGCCCAGAGCAAGGCATAAAACCCAGTAATGGGTTAAAAGGCTTGATGGGGGCGCCCGGGATGATGGGGGCACCCCAGCCAAAGAGAAAATGCAGTGTAGGTGATGAAAGCAGAATAGGCTCTAAGCGGGGCGTCCGGGGCGCCCGGGTTCAAAGCTGTTTGTGCTGTTTCGAGTCCGAAACATAGATAAGCCTTCATGAGGGCGCTCGAGAGGTCCCGGACGCCCTGGTCGAAGGTTTTATCAGCTGCGGCGAGGTCGACGCGGGGATAAGGTTTGACCGGGTTTATCGGGGCGCCCCCAGGAGTGCTATATAAGGGGCTTCGACCCCTCTGCTTCAACAACAACTGCTAAGTATCATTCTGATCATTCTGACCGACGACAACGCGCTACAGATGAGGCTCTACGACCGGGAGGCTCCAGGAGGAAGTGCGCGGCACTTCGGAGATCCAGATCGGCCGAGCTTCAAACTTGTTCTGTTCGGTTTGCTTTAATTATACTGCAATTAGTTTTCTATATTTATGATTACAATTATTGTACTGTAAGACGAGTTTCTCCGCCTCTGGAAATTCCGGAAAGGAGACCAATAGTGGACTCACACCGAGTACATAGGCCTTGGACATACTGACCCTGGGGGGTTGGGAACCAAGTAAATAAATCGCGCGTGTAAACTGTCTTTTGTTTTGTTCGTTCTACTGCCTTTCCGCTGCTACTAACTCTGTGTCCAGAACGAACGAAAGTTTTCTACGAAGTTAACGAAAAGATGTTCACGATCGATATTCACCCCCCTTTATCGACGGCACCGGTCCTACAATTGGTATCAGAGCCGAACTGCTCTTCACCGGACTAACCACCGAAGGAGCAACGACGCCAGGAGTTGAGGGGGAGCCCAGGGGTGAATCAGGTATATTTTAATTTTAAAATGTCAAATTTTAAATTCCATGTTATATGCTTCACATGCAGGGAGAGAGGGCACTATAAAAATCAGTGCCCTACTTGTAAAAATCGTTCATCATCGGCAACAAAGGGGGCACCAGCGCCAGGAGTCCGGAGAGATAAAAGCCACATCAGATGCTTCAAATGCGAGAAGTATGAACACTACAAAAACAGGTGTCCAACTAAGGTACGTAAGATTTATGTTCCGAAAATTTTCAAATCTCCTGCACTTTCTTATGTAAATTGTTTAGATAATGTTACTGAAAAATTAAACTGTGTAAGTAGACAAATCAATATTCTGAATGATCAATTAGAAAGTGTAAATAATGTTAAAATATCAGAAATTAACTGTTTAATTTTTAATGTTAATACAAAAATTACTGAAATTAATTCTAAAATTAGATCTGGTGATACTATTAGTACTCCTGAAATTAAAACAGATAATGTTAAAATTTTTTATGATAATTCCGAAATTAATCTTAATTTTAACTTCGATAATTCTGAATTAAAATCTGAAAATCTCTTAGATAATTATGAATTCAAATTTGAAAACCCTTTGTACAAACCTGAACCCAAATTTGAAAATCCTTTAGATAGTTATGAATTTGAAATTGAAAATTATAAGGACAATTCTAAAGATAATTCTAAGGATAATTCTGAGGATGATAAGGATAATTCTGAAGACAGTGGAGATGATATCTCTTTAGATAATAATTTAATTATTCCCTTAGATAATCCTGAAAAATTAACTACTGGCCCACTTTACTCCACCTTCATTGAGGATATTGAAAGATCTAATCTTGAAGAGGATATGGAACTATCCAAGATAAAGGCGATAATCAATAAAAATTACAAAAATTCACATAAATCAAAATTATTAGAAAAACTTGAAAAGAAAGATAAAGATGAAGAAGAAATTTTCGAAATAATGAAAATGATGAATTTAAACCCACAATTATTAATTAATCATTATAACCTTAAAAATTCAAATTAATTAAATCTTAATTATTCAAATTCAAATAAATTAAATCTTAATTATTCAAATTCAAATTAATTAAATCTTAATTATTCAAATTCAAATTAATTCTTAATTATTCAAACTCAAATTAAATTAAATTAAATTCAAATTAAATCTTAATTAAATTTGAATTAAACCTTAATTAAATCTTAATTAAATTCGAATTAAATCTTAATTAAATTCGAATTAAATCTTAATTCAAATTAAATTAAATTCAAATTAAATCTTAATTCAAATTAAATTAAATTCAAAATTAAATTAAAATTCCAAAAAAATTAAATTCAATTCAAATCCTAATCAATTCAAACTTAAATTAATTCAACATCATTTAATTTCTAATTAATTCAACATCAATTAATTCTTAATTAACCTAAATCCAACTAAAATCTTAAATAACTTAAACTCAAACTAAAATAAAATTTTACCCAAACTTTAACAATTAAAATTAATAACATTAAATATGTCAAAGTGGGTTGGCATATTCGCGGGTTCACACGACATATATCAGATCGGGAATTTGATACATTTTTAGAAACATAATTAAAATGCCTTGGACTTGTTTGACTCATACATAATTGTCATGTCATGCATTTGTTATTTCTTTTACATATATGACATGTCATTCATATTTAATTTTTATGCATAATTTAGAACGGCTATAGGAAAAAGAATAATTGAAACTTGATCAACCTAGTATTAGGTGGAAGTGAGATGATAGTACGTTAGGGAAACCTTTTTGGTGGAACTAGCCGAAGCTACCGATCCGAAACCTAAACTAGTTAGACCAAAATCTTTCAAGAATAACTTGAAGATGAATTTTCTATAAAAGGCTTTGTCAAGGAAAGAGTTGATGATCCAATAAGACTACGGCCAAAGAAGGCCTAGTGTCTCGCCAAGACCTGGAAGCCAATTACTGAAAATCAAATTCATTTTATTCTTGTCAGATTTGAATCTAACACAAGCTTCAATTAAATCTTAGAGTTAATAATAAATTGAGAAAAATGATTCAAGCATCTCACAATACACCTATAAGGCAACCATGCTTGTTGTATTGATACATCTAAAATGGGTGAGATGTTAAGGACTAATAAATTGAAAAGTATTTTTTAAAATTGTTTCTCAAAATTGTTAGAATATTTTCCTAAAAATATATTTTCAAAATAGTGCTTCAACATAATAATGTTTTTATGGAATTCATGCTTATTTGATTGATTATACATATTATACGTTTTTCAAAAATTATATCTTTTTAAAAATTGTTTGACTCACGCAATTAGACACAAGCCTCTTAGGACAACACTAAAGTTTCTTAAGGCACTTAGATAGAGTCAAACGGTATCGGGCACAGGGGGAGTGCTTTTCAATTTTTTTAAAAAATGGTTTTCGAAAACTGCACTTTAAACATTACTATCATTTGAAAAGACTTTTCGAAAACTGTGCTTTAAATCAATATCACTTGTGTTTTCGAAAAAGGTTTATGTGAAATTTACCTGTTTCTTTGACTTTGATAAACCCTAAAGACACAGAGGAAAGGTCCACTTTATGACCTTCAAGGACTCCTAGGACGTGTCAAATTTAGGGGGAGTCTGAGTCAACATTCTGACAAGTTTTAAATTATTTATTTTGAAAATTATTATTCTTTTGATCTGAATCAAACCTTAAGACTCAGAGGAAGAGTACTTGTGGTCAACAAGCTTCCCAGGACTAAGTCAAGTTTAGGGGGAGGTCACATTAAAAGAATTATTTAATAACATGTTTTCTTGAACAATATCTTCAAAATCTTGCTAAAAACATAAGTATTCTTTCGAAATACTAACATTTTTTTTAAAATACCAATGTTTTCTAAAATTCATCTGGTTTTGATCAATTTGAAAAATGTTTATCTTGAGTTTGGAAAATCTTCGAAGACACTTAGGAAAATGTCCTTGTATTCAACAAGATTTCCTATGATTGTGTCAGACTAGAAGATAAACCAGGTCAAGTATTATGACTTCAAAAATTCATACCTTTTTCAAAATTAACTTACATCCTACTATACTGTGACTTATGAAACTATTTTTGAAATAATATTTACTTGGGTTGGAAAATTTCCAGGACACTTAGGAAATATCCTTGTAGTCAACAAGATTTCCTAGGATGGTGTCAGACTGAAAAAAAAAACCCAAGTCAAGTCAAATATTATGTTTTCAAAAGTACTTAATACAATACATTTTTCAAAAGTACTTAATTTTTCAAAAATTACTTAGATTTTTCCAAGTTTCATCTTTTTCAAAAATAGTTAGTACTTGCAAAATATGCATAATATTTATATTTTCCAAAATAGCATTCTTTCAAAAGTTATGCATTTTTCAAAAGTACTTATAGTTTTCAAAAATTACAAAAGTACTTGCATTTTTTTATCATGATAATTCTCAAAGTACTTTTCAAAGCACATAACATATTTTTCAAAATATGCATTTTTCAAAAAAATGCAATATACCATTCAAAATACAATGCTTTCAAAAAAAAAATTTTGCACTAAGTATTTTCGGATAAAACCAAAGATCTTCATTGTTGGTGCAAGTACTTTCTTTTGTTTTTTTTTATGTATGATAAAGGGGGAGAGGTGTGCTTAAGTTAAAAGTTAGAAAAATTTTCTCCCAAAAATTAAAAATGTAGTTTCAAAACTTATATCATTTTTTTATTTTTTTATCCCAAGGACAGTAAGTTAGCCCCTTTAAACCAATCTAACTTAAGTTATTGTCAAACATCAAAAAGGGGGAGATTGTTGGTGCAAGTTGCATCAATGATGTTCTCCTTTAAGTGTTTTAATGTTTGACAATACACTTAAGTCAGTGATACATTGAAGAGACAAAGGGGAGCAAAGAGAGAAGTAACCAAAGTGAAGAAAAGTCCTAGTTAACCTAGGCACTAAGACCTGGTGAGTGAAGCTGGGCACTAAGTCCTGGCACAGGGCTGGGCACCGAAGACCTGCTCAGAAGGTGGGTACTAAGTCCTAGTCGAGGATTGGGCAAGAAGACCTGACCAAGGGTTGGGCATCGAAGACCTAGTTCGGGGAATTGGGCACGAAGACCTGGCCGAGGGTTGGGCACCTAAGTCCTGGACCTAGGGTTTGGGCACGGAGTCTTGGTCCAAGGGACTGAGCAACTTAGCTGAGCGATGACTGAAGACAGGAGTAGAGACGGGTCAGGGTTTGGGCATCTCGAGGTCAGGAAGTATCGGAAGCTAAGCAAAAGTCCACTCGAAGGACTGGGTGGCAACCGTCTCCTGAAAGGAGTAGGTGGGAGGCGCGTTCTCGGGGGTGAGAACTTGTGCCGGTTCGACCTAGGGTTTCGTGGAGATCCAAAGTCAGAACCAAGTCCTTAAGCCTAATATTGTATGTATATGTGCTTTGTGGTTGTGTATCTTGCAGGTACCAAGAACCGGAGACAAAGCAGACAAGTTGCTGGAAAATGGCTAATGGGGGCACCCCCACTGTTGGGGGCGCCCAGAGCAAGGCATAAAACCCAGTAATGGGTTAAAAGGCTTGATGGGGGCGCCTGGGATGATAGGGGCGCCCCCAGCCAAAGAGAAAATGCAGTTTAGGTGATGAAAGCAGAATAGGCTCCAAGCGGGGCGTCCAGGGCGCCCGGGTTCAAAGCTGATTGTGCTGTTTCGAGTCCGAAACACAGATAAGCCTTCATGAGGGCGCCCGGGAGGTCCGGGGCGCCCTGGTCAATGGTTTTATCAGCTGCGGCGAGGTCGACGCGGGGATAAGGTTTGACCGGGTTTATCGGGGCGCCCCCGACGTCCAGGGCGCCCCCAGGAGTGCTATATAAGGGGCTTCGACGCCTCTGCTTCAACAACAACTGCTAAGTACCATTCTGATCATTCTGACCGACGAAAACGCGCTACAGACGAGGCTCTACGACCGGGAGGCTCCAGGAGGAAGTGCGCGGCACTTCGGAGGTCCAGATCGGCCGAGCTTCAAACTTGTTCTGTTCGGTTTGCTTTAATTATACTGCAATTAGTTTTCTATATTTGTGATTGCAATTATTGTACTGTAAGACGGGTTTCTCCACCTCCGAAAATTTCGGAAAGGAGACCAATAGTGGACTCACACCTAGTACATAGGCCTTGGACGTACTGACCCTGGGGGGTCGGGAACCAAGTAAATAAATCACGCGTGTAAACTGTCTTTTGTTTTGTTCGTTCTACTGCCTTTCCGCTGCTACTAACTCTGTGTCCAGAACGAACAAAAGTTTTCTACGAAGTTAACGAAAAGATTTTCACGATCGATATTCACCCACCCTCTATCGACGGCACCGGTCCTACACATTTTTCTGCTAACTCTTGCTTACTTAGTTTTCTCCTAGCTCATTCTTCACTTTCTTTGCAGCTAACCGATGCCTTATATGACATGGGTGTTTCCTTTAATGCCCAGACTCAATCCCTACGTCAGTTAGAATCCCGGAGGGAGGCGCTGGAAATTCAGCTTCGTTGTACGCAGCCTCAGCCAGGTGAAGAGGCCTGGAATGCACTGCGGTCTGAGAATGCGGCCCTTCAGGGGCGTGCTGCTCACGCCGAAGCGCAGCTTCGGGATCGGATGGCGGAGCTAAGCACGGCTCGGGCTTCTGATGCCCAGTTGCGTCAACAGATTGCTCACCTGGAGTGAAGCGAGAGGCAGGCGCAGACCCGGGAACTCCAGGCATGCTCGGCGCTGGCCAAGGCTCAGGCGGATCTCTTGGAAACTAGCCAGTCGGCCGCTACGCTGCTCGCCAATCTGAAGGCTAAAGAAGAGGAGCTGGCGACTTGCCGAAGCGACCTTTCGCGAAGGCGTGAGTGTCATGAGGCTCGGAGAGCTAAGGCGCAGGCGGCTCGTGATGGTCGTGAGAAGGCGTCGGGTGGGGCCTCCTCGCAGTCCTCGATGCCTACACCATAGTTGTATGTTTGCCTTTTTTCGTTATCTGATGTAGGCGAGGGCCGAATTGCTTGTTATGAATGTTATTTCCCCTTTTTCATTGTCTCCGTTCTCCTGTACTTATGCCTCTGTGCGCTTGGCAACAAAACGTAAGCGATCTGCCTGGTGGAAGGTACGACCGCCCACCCCTCATCGGGGAGTGAGCGCCCGCTATGCCAGGATCATTGTGTATTGGACGATCGGGCCCTTAGACACAGGCGGTGTCCCCTTAGTGTTCCCAACTCGGGCGAGCTCTAAGGGAATCCTGAGTCCAAGGTAGTCCCTTGGACCATTCGCGGGTCAAATGGGGCATGCTCGATCAAAAGATAGTAGTTGTGAGGGCTTATCTACCCTTAGCCCACCTGCGGGCTTGGAGTGAGGCGCCTGGTTGAGGTAATGCCCCCGAATCGAGGACCGAGCCAGGAGTTGGCCCTGTTGCTGAATTAGCAAGGTGAGTATGAGAATGCTCAAATGGCGCTTCCAAGGCCGCCCGATCGGGTGATCTCTCAAGGAGCGTGGGCCACCACGCATCCGCCCGAGAGCCGATTCGAGGGAGAGGCTCGCGCGGAGCAAGAACGAGGCCGCCCGGTCGGGTGATCTCCCAGGGAGCGTGGGCTACCACGCCTCCGCCCGAGAGCTGATCCGAGAGCGAGGCTCGCGCGGAGCGAGAATGAGGCCGCCTGGTCGGGTGATCTCCCAGGGAGCGTGGGCTACCACGCATCCGCCCGAGAGCCGATCCAAGGGAGAGGCTCGCGCGGAGCGAGAATGAGGCCGCCCGGTCGGGTGATCTCCCAGGGAGTGTGGTTACCACACATCCGCCCGAGAGCCAATCCGAGGGAGAGGCTCGCGCGGAGCGAGAACGAGGCCGCCCGGTCGGTTGATCTCTCAAGGAGTGTGGGCTACCACGCATCCGCCCGAGTGCTGATCCGAGGGTTAAGGGGCATCTCGGCTGTCGGAGACATCTCAGGGAGCGTGGACCGCCACGCATCGCCTGAGAGACTCGCCAAGGCTTCGTGGTTGAGGTTGTCTCGGGGAGCGTGGGCCACCACACGTCGCTTGAGAGCCTCGCCGAGGCTTTCCGGTCGAGGTCATCTCATGGAGCGTGTGCCGCCACGTGTCGCCTGAGAGCCTCGCCGAGGCTTCCCAGTCGAGGTCATCTCATGGAGCGTGGCCGCCACGCGTCGCCTGAGAGCCTCGCCGAGGCTTCCCGGTCGAGGTCATCTCAGGGAGCGTGGGCCGGCACACGTCGCCTGAGAGCCTCGCCGAGGCTTCCCGGTCGAGGTCTTCTCAGGGAGCGTGGGCCACCACGCGTCGCCTGAGAGCCTCGCCGAGGCTTCCCGGTCGAGGTCATCTCAGGGAGCGTGGGCCGCCACGCGCCGCCTAAGAGCCTCGATGAGGCTTCCCGGTCGAGGTCATCTCAAGGAGCTTGGGCCACCAGGCGAAGGTCATCCCAGGGAGCGTGGGCTGCCATGCGCCGCCTGAGAGCCTCGCTGAGGCTTCCCGGTCGAGGTCATCCCAGGGAGCGTGGGCCACCACGTGCCGCCTGAGAGCCTCGCCGAGGCTTCCTGGTCGAGGTCATCCCAGGGAGTGTGGACCGCCACGCGCCGCCTGAGAGCCTCGCCGAGGCTTCCCGGTCGAGGTCATCCCAGGGAGCGTGGGTCGTCACGCGCCGCCTGAGAGCCTCGCCAAGGCTTCCCGGTCGAGGTCATCCCAGGGAGCGTGGGCCGTCACACGTCGCCTGAGAGCCTCGCCGAGGCTTCCCGATCGAGGTCATCTCAGGGAGCGTGGGCTGCCACGCGCCGCTTGAAAGCCTCGCCGAGGGAAATGAAGCATCAATTATTTTCCCAGAAAGCCAGCCTTGAGGTGCACACAGAATAGATGAGATACATTCAGAAGGTCAGATTTCAGATGCGCGGAGAGTGTATAAAATATATCCGGATTTTAAATACGTGCTGCTCAAATAAGGCATATCTCGAAGGCCAAACTATAGAAACCCAGAGAATATGTGAGGTATATCTAGAAGGCCAGACTTCAGATATGCAGAGAGTGTATAAAATATATCCGGATTTTAAATATGCGCTGCTTAAATAAGGCATATCCCGAAGGCCAGACTATAGAAACACAGAGAATATGTGAGGTATTCTAGAAGGTCAGACTTCAGATACGCGGAGAATATATAAAATATATCCTTTCCATTATCCAACTGACCCTCTCCGGCTTATTAGAAGAAGAACAAATCAAGCACCGCCCTGAGGGGATTTGCAATAAGGCCTCCGGTGTATTAATGGCCCATCTGAGGTCAAATGAAAAGAGGCTCGCATTCTTCGGACTGTCAGAACCCGGTTGGATCTCCCTTCTTCACTTCCGATCATGCTGCTGGTGTCCCTCCTTCTAGCGCCAAATTTGATCCTGTCGGCTGTCGCGAAGCGGGGTGACGATCCCACAGGCCAGACGGCTTCCCGGGTGGCACGAGCCGATGAAGGTGGCCACAAGTTGACCGCGCTNAGTATCCACAGGCATATTAGTGGAAACTGAACTGAAGTGAGGAAAGAGATGCAAGAACTCACGCGCGCGTACCTGCGATGGAGGGAGTGCGGAGCTTATGTAACCGGGGGAGCTGACAACCCTTGTCCATATTGACGAGACAAGAGTGTGGTAGCTGTCAGCTCGTAGGGAGCTCGGAGGAACGGCGCGGCATAGCACGGGGTGCTCAAGCAGTATGAGAGTACTGAGTGCGCGGTACGAGAGTACTGGATGGGCGGATTGACCGCTAAGAAATATCAGAGGTGAACAAGGCGTGCGGAACCCCGTTGGCAGGATCGTACCCTGGATATAATGATGTAGAGGATGTGAGGGTGGGATGACCCATACCCCGAGCGCCGACTGGCGGGCCCGAGTGCTGGGGACCGAGTCGGGTAATGGCTAGTGAGCGTGGGCAGCCACGCATCCGACTGGTAGGATGGGAGCGCAGGGTACGCCCTGGGTCGGGGGTTTACCGAGGGGTGTCTGCCTGATTCGGTTAAGTATCCTGTCCATGTGATGGCACGGGGGCGTGAACCGTTACGCGCCCGACCGTGGCGTCTGTCTTAGCCCTAGGCAGGAGAGGGACCAAGGAGTGTGGGCAACTAAGTATCTGCTTAATAGGATGGCTGGCGGCTAGCTCGACCTCGCCCCCCGGGGGTCCCCGGGCTCGGGAACCCACCCGGGGATTCTGCTGCTGATCTATTCGTTGAACCATCCTAGCGCCAGGCTGGCTGGCTGGCCCAGCCTATGCACCTACCCGTAGGCAAGGCCGGGATCAGGAATAATTGATCTCGACTCACAAATATTTACAAAACACATCTTATTTAAAAGAAATTTTTTTACAAATGTAGTGTAATTAAAAATCAAACTATAAATGTTTTGGTGATAATTTAGTATTTAATCGAGAATCGAATAATATGCTAAAGAAGTTTCCTAAAACATAGTGCATCATGATTTAGTTTCATCGTGATTGATTAGGTGGTTATTAACGCTAAGTGAGTCTTATCACGAAGTTTGATTCATACAATAAAATTAAGGCAATCATGCACTGCGAAGTGATGTATTAAAACCAAATTGATGACAAAATATATATATATATATATATATATATATATATATATATATATATATATATATATATATAATGCTAAGAATTTTCAAGTGCAGATCAAGTATGTTTAATTTTTTTTAATTTTTTGAATTACAATTACGCTATTTAAAATTTATTATTGTACTATAATATTAAGTATAAAAAAATTCAAATAAAAGAATATTAAGATTTGTATGGATAAAATCTTGGCTAGAAAAATTTAGGGTGCGTTTGGTTTGCATTTTCTAATCTATTTTTCATTTTCATTTTATGTAGAAAATGTGATTTTCTGGAAAACATATTTGGTTTGTATTTTCTAGCTTTGTTTTCCAGAAAAAAATATAGCGTTTTCTGGAAAATTGGAGAATGAAAAAAAGTCATTTTCCAGAAAATTAAAAAATACGATTTTCTTGAAAATGAAAATGAAAATGAAAAATGACATAAACCAAACGCCCCCTTAATTTTGCATAACTTTCCATGCAAAAGCTATTTTTTTTTAAAAAAAAGAAAAGAGTATTTGGATAATTCCCTTACAAACCCTAACATTGACGAATCTTATTTTTATCTCCCCTTTGGTCCAGAGGCCACCGGTCCCACCACACTCTTACCCTTCTCTGATATTGCATTGCAGGTCAATCCGAAATTTATAAATTCGGCCCTTAAACATTAAAAAGTGGTTGCTATATAAGCGTTTAAATTTATAATATTCAGTTGAAAAAATATTAATATGCTTAAAAATTCGATCATTAAATTATAAATCAAAATTATATTTAATTATTAATATTATATCAAAATTATATTTAATCATTAAATTAACAATCAATTTATATTGGATCGTCAAATTATCAATCAAAATTATATTTAATCATTAAATTAACAATCAAATTTATATTCGATAATAAATTAACGGCGAAATTGACAACCGATTTAAATTCAGCTGCTAAATTTACCATCAGAATTTAAAATTTCAACTGCTAAATTTAGATATCGACTTTATTATTCATAACCATTTGTGATCAAATTGTTAATTAGATGAATTTAACTATCGATTAATGATAAAATTTGCCGTCATCCAACGATGATTTCTTATAATAGGTGATCACGAGACTGAGATATTTATCAAAATGTTTGATTATTCCCTTGGTCCTATGAATTCCATGGGTGTGATGAGATTCGACTAGTCCCTCCGAGATCAGAGAGTCTCAATTCAATTTGCTTGCTCCGTTTTTCTCTTTTATTTCTATTATTTACATGATTCAGATAGGTAATAATGAAATAACGTGTTAAATAAGCTTTCCTTAAAGAGATTGATCAAAGTACTATACTCATATGATGATGATGATGTGTCAACTATTATTAACACTATATATTCTTGAGCACTTGTAGAGATGTTGAAGCTTTACAATGTACTAGAGTAGTTAGATAAAATAGGTATAATTCAACTGTCATTTACTTGATTTTGTGTCTTTCTTAATTTTTAACTTATTTAATGACATTGTATATTTGAACGTTCTGTAAGTGCCGATAGCTTAACATATAACGAAGGAGCATAAAATAAATACATAGAAGATTGATTAATTAGAGTAAGCTAAAAAGGATTCATCACGAGAAAAGGAATATAATGATTCACTGTGATATGTATTTATTCATTGATTAATTTATCTTGTCCACCTCTTTTGTTTTTGCCACCTTTGATATATGAGTAATGATAGGAAAAGTGAAAATGAAAGAGTGAAAATCATAGTGAATGACGTGGCATGACGTGACATTTTACATGCACACGTCCGATTATCGCTTGGACACCATCGGCGGCCGCCGCCCCAAATCAAACTATACCCTGGGGGGCACGGTGAACCCGTCGGAGATCGTGCATGCAAGGTGTCATGTCTTTCACTATGATTTTCACTCTCCCAATCATTATTCTTGATATATAAGGGTTGAGCTAATAATTCTGTGATTTATCTCCTTTGTATTGATCTTGAGATGATTGGCGAGGCATCGAGACAAGCAAATCGTCTTTTGTAACCATTTGATATATAAGGGTTGTCCCCACAGGATGAGCGTACTGATGGTTAGCATATGAGTCGTTGTCATCCTGAGATATAGAGGCCAAATCTTGGTGAAGACAGGTGTCTGCCCTCCCTCATGCGCTAGTCATTGTACCTCTTCCGTGTTCGTTCAGAGACGGGTTGGTGGGGACGCTAAGGGTGCTGAGAATGAGCAAATTGCCTTTGCCACTCTTTTATATAAGAGTTTGATTTAATCTAATTCTATCATTTTTGATATATAAGGGTTTTATTTAGCGGTCGATTATAAATTGATTTTATGATTTATTTTTATTCACATTAGGCGTGGAGCTAGGATATTGATTCTAGTCAAATTATAGTTATCGTCGATGGACACGTTGCAAAGGATTCCTCACTCGATCGGTTTAGTTCTAGCCCAACAATAGTATCGCAGCCGAAGCTCTCCGCCTCACAAGTCATGACATCGTTGCATGGAGGAACAACTGCGGACTCTAACTAACAAATCACAATCAAGTCATAATCAAACATAGGTTTAATCATTTGAATCAAATGTTCGTATAGCATCATTATACTAATAAAAAAGATATACTAAAAAGCATAACAGGCAGATATGGTTACTACAAATAACTACAATAGAAAATACTTCAAATTAACTACTGCACGAGAACCATCAAAATCATGCCTCCATTTGACCATTTGATGTAATAATCTATTTATTTATTGTCATAACTGTGCAATAGTAATTTTATTTTTTTTGGGCCTAGTGTGGGTAGTTGACTACACTGGGCCTGAGCTGGTTTCACCCGTGCTTCACATAATCTGAGAATTAATTGTGAGGGACATCTGATCAAAATGAGTATAATCATTTTTTACTATAATTTGATATACAAGAATTCACCCCTGATTATTTGACGATCAATTATAAGTTGACCTCATAATTTATCTCTCTTCACGTAACCTGAGATGGATGTGAGAGACGTTTGAGATAAACATAATCATCTTTTGCTACAATTTGATATACAAGAGTTGATCATACGGGTAAAATTGAATTGGTACTTGGATGATAGATTGTCATATAAGAATAGAGATTGAATCCTTCGGAGAACAATCCCTTGAGAAATAAAATTTCTCATATTTAGAGAAGTCATTCGGTCACCGTGATTTACTTTCTTTATCTCGTTGTCAGATGAGGTGTGATGACAGTGAGTAATCTTTTGTCCCATTTGATATAAAGGGTCCATTCTCGTAGGTGATAGAGTTGTTTCACTAGGCAGTAATTGATCCCTATAAAATTTATTCTCTTGCGGATTAAATATTTTCCCACCTAAAAAACCCCTCGATCAGCTTTAGATGGAACAAGTGAAGTCGCATATATGAATATTGACGTTGATATCCATTGCTTATAGCAATACATTAGAAAAAAAACTCATATCTTTGATCTAATGTCATCTTTCATGCTGATCCATAATATTGTCAAGCATATCAACTCATGCAAGGAAGAGAACGGGACGGGATGGGACGAGCCAGCTTATTATTTTGGAGGGTTAAAAAATTCTCGATCTAACCCAATCTAAGATAGATTACGAGTTAGATGGATCAATCCCTGAGCCCACTAAAAAATAAATAAAAAATAAAAATATATATAAAAGGTTGAGTTCGCACTTAAGTTTTAAATTTTTGGAGAGTCAAACCCATGAGCCCGTTAAATCTTAGAAGAAAAATTTATTTTTTTAACCTGCGAGTCAACCTAAGCCCACCATGAGCTGACTCGTATAGATTGCGGGCCTAAGCGAGAGGCGCTATCTTGACTCACATCTTAAAATAGGTTGACCAAATTTTAATTTAACTTGCCTAAATTATTTGATAAGACAATCCGAAAGGTCAACTCAAATTTACTGTCAAAAACCCATCTACGTATAATAATGTTGCATGTATTAATTAGATGGAGAAGAGAATATGAACTTACTAAAATAGAGGTCTAGGTTGGGAAGGTTTGCAACTGAGGGAAGCTCGATATGACCTAAGGGTGGGAAAAACATTCAAAATTTGATATATCATATACATATTATACTGAAATATATGCATATCATTAGTGTATCAAAAATTTCGATATGGTATCATACTATACTAAATTTTTAGATATCGATGTATTGCATGTACCATAACGCTATAGAAATTTTAATATAAATGATATGAAATTTATATCATACCGAAAGTTTGATATATCAAAAATTCAGTATGATATTTGTATGATTTTTTTAAACAATCTTTTGATATGATATACGATATATAGATTTAAGATTCAGTATTTCATTCCCAAATATGACCACTTGTCGTTAAATTGTGACTTATGACATCTAATTCGTTATCAACAAAAGTCAACCAACCATCAGATGAAGATCTAATCATCTTATGGCTGTCGATATAAGGAAAGCAAATGCCAGCAAAGGGGTCAATGGGAGACATGGAGATGAGACGATTCGTGAATTGATGAGAAGAATTACAGCAGGCCATAAGCCAAGCAGGGTTGCTATAATCTTGGCATACCAATGTGTCGTGGTTGAACAGATTGTAGTGGGCGGAGACGAGATCGACAAGATCATCGGGAAGCTTCGACCAATCCCCTGGTTCAAATGTTTCCGTGGATGTGTCTGAATCCCTTGGTTCCATATGTGGATTTTTTAGATGTAATGAGATGTGATGAGATTGGACCAATCTCTCCAAGATTTGAGGAAGGCTGACAAGCTCCGACCAATCCCGTGATTCCATGGATGTGATGAGATTGTACCAGTCTTTCCAAGGTTTGAGGAGGCTCAGGTCAAAGTATGTAGATCTCATTAAATTTAATTTGAGAGTCAAACCCGCGAGCCCATTAAATTTTAAAAGAAAATTTTATTTTTTAACTTGCGGGTCAACCTGAGCCCACTATGAGCTGACCTATATAGAGTACGTGCCTAAGCGAGAGGCGCCATCTGAACTCACATCTTAAAATAGATTGACCAAATTTTAATTAGATTTGTTTAAATTATTTGATAAGCCAATCCGAAAGGTAACACAAATTTACTGTCAAAAACCTATCTATGTATAAGAATGTTGCATGTATGAATTAGATGGAGAAGAGAATATGAACTTATTAAAATAAAGGTCTAGGTTGGGAAGGGTTGCGACCGAGGGAAGCTCGATATGACCTAAGGGTGGGAAAAATATTCAAAATTTGATATATCGTACATATTATACTGAAATATATGGATATTATTAGTGTATCAAAAATTTCGATATGGTATCATATTATACTAAATTTTTGGATATAATATACTGTATATACCATACCGCTATAGAAATTTTAATATAAATGGTATGATAGTATGAAATTTATATCATACTGAAAGTTCGATATATAAAAAATTCGGTATGATAATTGTATGATTTTTTTAAACCGACTTTTTGATATGATATACAATATACGGATTTAAGATTCAGTATTTCATTCTCAAATATGGCCACTTGTCGTTAAATTGTGACTTAATTATGACTTCTATTTGGTTATCTATAAAAGTCAACGAACCATCAAACATCTTATGGTATAAGGAAAGCAAATGCCAACGAAGGGGTCAATGAGAGACATGGAGATGAGACGATGCATGAATTGATTAGAAGAATTATAGGAGGTCATAAGCCAAGCAAGCTTGCTACAATCTTGGCATACACTTAAGCACCAATTCCTGCATACAATGGCCAATGTGTCAAAGCTTCGACCAGTCCCCTGGTTCAAATGTTTCCGTGGATGTGTCTGAGTCCCCTGATTCCATATATCGATTTTATGGATGTAATGAGCTGTGATGAGATTGGACCAATGTCTCCAAGATTCAAGGAAGGCTCGATGAGCTTCGACCAATGCCGTGATTCCAAGAATGTGACGAGATTGAACCAGTCTTTCCAAGGTTTGAGAAGGCTCACGTCAAAGTATGTGGAGCTGATTTGATATAGTATACTGCTAAATCTCATATTTATTATATAGCATATTCAGCATATAAAAAATAAAAATAAAAATAAAATCATATGATATCATATTAAAATTTTGGTATATAAAAATTTTAATATATCGATTTTCAATATGATATAAATTTTATATTATTTATATTTAAATTTTGATATCGGCACAATATATCGAATATTAAACTATTAAATTGTATACCAATATTGTACCAAAACTTTTTGATACGATATAATATCTTTCTAAATTTTTTGATATATTGAATTTTCAATATAAATCAGTATATTTTGATATAATACGTGTAACATATCAAAATTTTTAGTATTTCTTTTCATCGCTAAAAGTATGTGTAATATAATTTGTTTTTTAGCCATATAAAACATACCTAGCCTAGATTATACTGTTGATTTATCAACATCAAATTTCCTTTTTTTTAATTTGCTTTTTTCCATTAGATTCTTGAGTCATTCCTTTCCAACTGGATTATGGGCTTTAGCATGACATAACTAAGCGAGATTCTGGGTTTTTAACATGATAATTTTCTTGTGAAAATTGTTACTTATTATTTGCATTGTTCACAACCTTTAATCATCTCTGCAAAATCTCATTAAAAAAAATTGGATGTTTTTATTTTTGCATCTCTCACATTAAGAGTACTTCAGCTCTTAATTTAGTAATATGTATTTGTTCTTATTCTTTTCAGTTTATGATTCATTTGGTTGTCGGCAAATGTCACTGTATTTCGTTACTGAGATGGTGTATGTTTATTGTTAAACCACTAAATTCTCTGCTCCTTGCATTTGTCTCTGCAGTTAGACTTTGGTTGTTAACAATTTCGTTGCTTTAGAATCCCCTATGCAAGAGCATGAGTTTACAAGTCAAAGTCCGAAACACAGTGGCATCCGCAACTCCGCAAGGTTACATTTCTGTTTGATAAATTAGGTTTACATCTTCGGTTTTCTAACTTATAATATATTTAAATAAAGCTTAAGAAAAATATATAAAAATTCTAAAAAAACTTAATATTTATAATATTATTATCCCCTATTTTCTAAATTTTAACCATTTTCTTATTATTTTATTAAAACACGATCGAGTCGGGGCATAAGCCAATCAGGATAGTGCTTAGGTCGAGCGTTGCATGGTTCAGTTGTCAATGACAGAGTATTTAAAATGGTCAATTTGGTTACACCGTACTCAGTCCACTTAAATATGTTAGTTTTATTTGGTGGTTCTTTTGTGGAAGTTTTGATGATTTAATCTCGTTAGTCTATTAGTATGGTGGGCATTGCTACTGTATATATATATTATTATGGTACTACAATAACAAAAATAATAAATCTTATCCCATTAAATAAAATTAGTTATATGGATAATTCTACACTAATAGTCTTTAACTTTTAGTATATCATTTATATTTAAATAAATTTTATTTTTTATATTATTATTAATTAAATTTTTTTATAAAAAATCAATAGGAAATTGACAAATAGAGAAGTTTAAGTGAGTCATGGTACCAAATACATATTGTTGAAAGTCCAACACAAAATTGTCAAAGATAAAATCGAAGTGAGTCGTGGAGGATCGAAACTCTTGACAAATGTGAAGTCCAAGTGGTCAAGGTTGACTGAACCATAGCAATGATAGAAGTTCTGATAGATCGTAAAGGGTCAGATGTTTGGTAATGGTGAAGTTCTTGTTAGATATCTTGGATATCTAATGTGAATGGAAGAGAGGTGATGAGATTTTAGTCCCGCATTGAAACTTTCTAGTGAGTAGAAAGTGAGGAGGAGAATAAAGAGACTCCCTTGTAAGTGGGGCTTTAGTCCCACATTGAGAGTTTTAAGGCAAAATATTTGGTTTATATTGTATCACAAGCATGATAGTTGTGAACAAATGCTAGAGGAGAGGCTCTCTCTCACGCGTGGGTGCGCAGGGGGTGTAAATCCAGGACCCAGATTTGTACTGAACCAAGTGAACTCGTGTGCGTGCACGACCCGCGCACGTCGAATGTCCGACCGGTCGGGGCAAAATTTGTCCACGTTTAGATCTGGTCGGTTGATTGTACGACTGCGGGGGTCTGAGCCTATATAAAGGAGCTGTGACCGAGAGCAAAACACACACAGACGCTACGAAATTCTCCTCCACTCCACCTCATTCCCGACCTCCGCTGATAGCAGTCGGGTACCTCCTCAATTCGCCACGAGCAACGAGTGCTCTGTTGTGCCCGTGGTCTGCTGTTGTATCCTCGAAGCACCGCTGGAGGAGGACGAATCTGTTTCAAGGAAACTGCGCTGCGTAGGCCTCACCAATTTCTTGGTCGGGAGACGTCCAACCACTACTCGGGAGACCCTAGTCAAGAAACTCCACTCGGGAATTCCAGTTTGGGACAGGTGCTCACTCGGAGCTCACTTGGCCACTCGGAAAAACTGCACGGGTCGGGAGATTCCACTCGAGAGCTCATTCGGCCACTCGGGAATTTCGCTCGGGAACCTCACTCGGGAGCTCGGGAGACTGCTGCTAGAGAAGAAGCCAGCTCGGGTCACTCAACAGATAAGGTGGAATTAGTTTTTGTAATTTCAATTTACTGTAAATCTCCAAATATCCTCTAACAGTTCTGACATGTCAAAATTGATCAAATGTTAGGCGTTCTGATAGATCATAGAGGGTCAGATGTTTGGCAATGGTGAAGTTCTGACATGTCAATATTATGAAATATTAGGCATGAGATAAGAAGTTCAAATAGATTAAGAAAGAACGAATGTTTCACAATGATAAATTCAAGTAGATAAAAGTTAATCAAATATTAAGCATGAGACGAGAAATGTTGACAAGTTCAGGTTGATCGGATATTAGATAGACACAATCCTCATAAATCAACGTTGATCGGATGTTAGACGATAAAAGTTTAATAGGTCAAACTCAATTAGATACTAGGCAAGGATAAAACCTTAGTAAGTCGAGGTTGACATTTACTAATTTTTTAAAAAAATATAATGAAGTTCCAAAGGCACAAGGGTTGCTTGGCATAAAGGGTTGCTTGACATAAGAGAATTTAATGTGAACAATATTTTTCAACATTATAAATAGTTCATTAGTCTACATATGGACAACGGTTGATTACTATGAATAATATTTTATACAATAATATTTTTCAACCCTAGACCCTGAGTTCAAGACTTTAGGAGGTTATAAGGAATTCATTGTATATTAGTTTGATTGCTGGCATGGGCAATTGATTAATAATATTGTTGTAGTAAATAAAATGTATGATTGATCATCATCAGTTGACTGATGAATATGAACAATCGATTCATGACATTGTTATAGTGAACATAATGTTTTGACTTGGATTGCGACACTCAACTATTTTGACATCAGTTGATTGATGATAATGAGTATCGATTGTTGTGGTCATAGAAAAAATCGTTTTGCAAGTGTAACGTTCAAATTCATCGGAGTAGACCCGACCACGGGCCGGGTCCAGCCCGGACCCGGCCCGGAACCGGCCCGGGTCAACGGGCCGGTTGGCCCGTTGACCCGGTTCGCCGGTTCCGGTTCCGGGCGCCAGAACCCGTTAACCGCCGGTTCCAACGGCACTGAACCGGCGGTTAACCGCCGGTTCAGTGCCGTTTGAGTTTTTTTTTTGTTTTTTTTGGACGGATGAGATCATTTGACCGTTTTTTGATCAATGGCTAGGATTTAGTGACCGTTATGATCCGAACTCTATAAATAGGGAGCTCATTTCATCATTTTCACTCACAAAACTTCTCTTCTCTCAATCTCTCATTCTCAACTCTCTAACTCTCAACTTCTCTTCACGTTCTTCATCGACGTCGACGATAATGGAAGGAGGTCACGGAGGCGGACGCGGAGCTTCATCATCTCGATCTCGGAGGGGAAAAGAAATTGCATACGAGGATCCCAACCTTCAAATTCAATCCACCGATGATGAGACCGAGGCTCAGCCCCAATGCCCTCCGATCCCCGAAACGCAAGGAAGTACCGATGCGATTACTTCTAAGGTTCGGGATAATGCTCCTTTAAAATCGTCTATTTTTACTAAACATTTTGAGAAAGTCACACTTCCGTCGGGAGAAATGCGTGCAAAATGCAAGCATTGTAATGCTTCCTACAAATTCCAAGCCGGCGGCGGCTATGGGTCGTTGAAACGACATGTAGAAACGAAGCACCCGACGGAATATGGGCTTGACCGCTCTCAAACACAATTATCTAGATTTTCTAGCGGTAGTAGTACTGATTCTGGTTTATTTTTATATTCAGATAATAAATTAAGAGAATCATTAGCTAAATTTGTTTCCGTAGAACATCTTTCTTTTAGTTTTGGAGCTAAATGCACATTTGAAGATTTGTGTAAAGAATCTCTTAATCCTGCTGCTAAACGTGTACCTAGGACTACACTAACTCGTACAATTAAAAGATTAGTAAAACAAGGAAAAAAGAATTTAATTGAAGAATTTAGTAAATTAAATAATAAAGTTTCTTTATGTTCCGATATTTGGAGTGATCATTGGCAAACTCATTCTTATATGGGTATAACATGCCATTGGATTGATAACTCTTGGATCCTTCAAAAGAGATTATTAGCTTATAGAGTTTTTGATGAATCACACACTGCTCATAACATTGCACAATTATTACACATAGTTTTAGAAGAATATGGATTGACTCATCAAATCTTTTCAATATCATTAGACAATGCTAGTTCTAATACCGCTTCAATAGATGAATTAAAATTTATTTGTCAACCTGTCATTGGTGGTTTATTTTTTCAAATTCGTTGTGTATGCCATATTTTAAACTTATGTGTTCAAGATGGATTAAAACTTTTACAAAATTATATTCAACCAATTAGAACCGCAATTTCATATTTATGGTCTCATCCATCTATGATGAAACAATGGGGTAGATTTTGTAAAGCTAATGGAATGCGACCAAAAAAATTTCCACGTGATGTTCCAACACGTTGGAATTCAACATATCAATTATTACAAGATTCTTTTCAATATAAAGATTTATTATGTTTATTTTTTACACAAAATAGTAATACCAATATATATTTATTTTCACAACAATGGAATATTTGTAGTAGTATTTGTGAAATTTTAAAAGTTTTTAACGATGCAACTGAACAACTTTCTGGTGTTTATTATCCTACTGCTCATTTAATTTTAGTAAATTTTTGTAGTATAGTATTAATATTAAATGAACATGTAAATGATGAAGCTTTAACTTTATGTATAATAGCTATGAAAACTAAATGGGAAAAATATTTTTATTTAATTCCTGAAATTTATTTAATTGCATTTGCTTTAGATCCTAGATTTAAATTAGAAGTTTTACAAGAAATGCTAACTTTATATTATGACGCATTAATTCCTATTAAGGATTCTTCCTCTCCGGATCCAGCTAATATTGTATATAATATTAGAAATTATTTATATGATCTTTATAATCAATATTATGTTAAATATGGAACACAAACTAATATTTCTGAAACACAACAACCTACTACTACTAATTTAAAACTTACAAAAGCCCAACTTTTATTAAAAGAACAGACGAAACGTCCACGAGTATCCTCAAGTTCCACACAGGAACTTGAGAATTATTTTACGACTTCTTTTGATTTTAATGAAGCAGATAGCGAAGACTTCGACATTTTGAAGTGGTGGTCACAGAAGGCTCAAAGCTTTCCCGTTCTCTCCGTGATCGTAAAAGAAATTTTAGCTTCTTCAGTGTCGACTGTTGCTGTGGAGCAAACGTTCAGTGCCGGCGGCAACATATTAGATGAACGACGATCAACCATGTCTCCCGACTCATTGGAAGCTCAAGCATTACTTGATGATTGGACCAGAGCCGAAAAGCGAATCCAAGGATTGCAACTTTCAGAAGACGAAGCCGAAGAATTTGATACCGAAGGAACAAATACAACGGGAACGGGAGGAAATACAAGTGAGTGAGAAATGTAAAAATGTAAAAGGGTAAAAATGTAAAAGAACTACGTGGGCTTTGATTCCCCTATACCCTAAGGGGATACGTAGGCAACTTATATAAGTGCAAGTCCTTTTTTAATAAAATTTATTTTTTTTATTTTAATTTTTAATTTTTTTAATATAATAATCTTGAACCGTGCCGAACCGTGGCGAACCGTGAACCGGACCGTGAACCGGCGGTTCCGAACCGTGAACCGTAACCGTCTTGGGCGGTTAAGGTTAAGGGTCGACCTCCCATGAACCGTCGAACCGGCGGTTCCGAACCGTCGAACTGTCGGTTCCGAACCGTGGTCGGGTCTACATCGGAGCACCCGATTGACTGACACTATCAGTCAACTGTTAGGTAAAAATCAACCTCGGCCTAAAGATTATAAAAGAAAGATTTTGTGGAGGATTTCGATATCAATTCTTGGAGACTTTAAAGGGAAAGTATTTTTACATTACAGACCTTTAAGAGATAATCCCAAACAATAAACAATGATCAAAGCAAAGATTCATTATTGTAAAGTGTTTCTTTACATTGGGCATATTTTCTATTATTGTATCTTTGTTTTTTTTTTTTGTATTGCCGGTATAAAAATAGGTGTGTAAAAAATTTCTTTACCTCTAGAAGATCTTCAACAAAGAAAAAGATAGTGGTTATATCACTAGGACATTAGATGATATTAGATCGTTAAGTAGAAACCAAGGATTCCGAACCATATATAATCTCGTATTCTTGTACTTGTGTTTTGCTTTTTGTGTTTATTTTCATTGTGTATGAATATTTTGTAGACAAGCACATGAATGATCGATGAAATTATGAATCACAATTCACCCCTTCTAGGGACGTCATCAATTCCAATATTTTTTTTATATAAGAGGGATTAAGTATTTACTATGCACTAATTAGATTTTTTTCCATTTTAAATATCAGATTGAATAACTATCATTTGGTCTAATTGTTTTTTAAATTTTTATCCAATTTAATGCCTATTTTACTTCTTAAATTTAGATTCTTTCATAAAAATTTAAATTTCTAAACTTCTTTGACCAGTTTAAATTTTCTAAGGTAAATTAGTCTTTTAAACCTGGATTAAAAAGTTGTTGAAAAATATTTCTTCTATCACTCCTTTATTTTCTCATCTCTAATAGCTATTTGGATTCAATTTTAATATTATCTTATTTGGGTAAGAGCCCTTATTGGTTGTGGAACTGATTGGCGGAAGTACTGAGAGCGAGTGAATCGTCTTTTGCCACTTATTTGAATTCAATTTTAATATATCTTATTTGGGCAAGAGCTCTTATTTTCTTGTCACGCCCCCAGAGGCACATGCTTATTCGAAAATCGGGCAGCATCTCTCCTGTACGACGGACAAATTAGGATAAATAATACATAATCCTCATCACATAAGATGGCTCAACCATCAAAACTGGAAATTAAACACACAACCACGTAGTTTATATCAATAAAAATGATAACATAAAATAAACTTAAACATTTCAGACCGTTAATGTCTTTTAATAGGAATAAAACTAACAGAAAGTTCGAATATAAAAGAGACTCCAACAAAAGTCTAAAACGAACATTAAGAGATAAACGGAAATCTTCCAAGACGATACCAGATGAAGAAATAAATACTAGACTAGGAGATAAAAACAGAAAGAAAATAGAAACTAAACCAAATCTCCAAACCGACTCAATACTGTGGACTGGAACTGGATCCTCTCCTGGTTCCAGGTAATGCATCTACCTGCTACCTGAAACAAAAATAAATGGTAGGGGTGGTGAGTCCGAGCGGACTTTGTGGGTATATGAGCAGATAAATGCATGACATCAAAAAGATATAACAAGCAACAGAAATAACGGTGTACAATTTCTAGGAAATAAAGGACATATAAGCATGTATAAAACAACGTGAAACATAAGAGATAACATAGTATCAAACATACATGCATGCCAACCAAATGCAGCAATCATAGCTCATATATATGCAACAAATACAAGAAAATACATAAATGCAATAGATGTATATGATGCAATGACATGTGTCACCCCTGACACTAGTCAAGCTGCCAACACATCGTGTGGACGAGTGGGTAGGACTATGACAACTGTGTTGGGACCGGGTGCACGTCGACAAGGATACGAGATCGTAAAATTTAAAATTTTTACGTGCAGCGGAAGAGTTTGCATAAAATAATTTCCTAAATTATTTTAACTTCGTATCTAGCATGCAACCTTATAGTGTATCGACATAATCATAAAATAAAAGTTTGCGAAAAGTAAACTAATTTACCAAGTACCTCGCGTAACTCGAAGTAAGGGACGAGATCCAACCTTAGCGTCCCTTGGAAGCTCCGCCTCTATTCGCGTCCACGCCGAGTTCTCTTCGGGATGACTTCACCAAGTCACGAGTTTTGTGCCGACGAGAACTACTAGATTCTCTATAGGCACAACTTGAAAGATCAAGAGAAGAGTTAGGAAACTAACCACCAAGAACGGAATCGAATTCCGAGAGAGAGAGGGAGATGTGATCCGCTTCTTCTTCTTCTTGGTTGGTTTCTTCTTCTCCTTGAAGCTCACGGCAATAACTTGCCTTGGAGGAGTTGAGCCGGCCCTAGATGGAGGAAGGGGCGCCGGCCCTAGGTCTCCAATGGGCGCCGGCCCTAGGTGGGGGGGGAAGGAAGAAGAAGAGGAGTCGCTATCCGCTTCTTCTTCTTTGTGTTCGGGTTCTCCTTCTTCATAATTGCTCACGCCAACTTCAAAGGGTGGAACTCCTTTGTGCGCCGGCCCTAGAGGACCTAGGGTGTGCCGGCCCTAAGGAAAGAAGAAGAGAAGGAGGAGAGAAGAGAAGAGAGGGAGAGAATAATCAATCTCTTGATTACTCAAAATTGGAATTAAGGGCTCGCCTTTTGTTCCTTTATATAGTAGCAACTCCTTTGCTAAGTCTCCCTCTAAACCGAATTAACGGAATTAGTTATAAGAAATTTATCTTATAAATTTTCTTATTGCTTATTCCTTTTAAGCCTAGTCTTATTATAAACAATTTATAATAAAACAAATTAGTTATCATAAGAGATTTATCCTATAAATTCTCTTATGAATTTTATTATAACTAACTTTATAATAAAACTAATTATTTATCATAAGAAATTTATCCTATAAATTCTTATGAATTAATTCCGTTTAAACCAAGTCTTTATTATAAACTAATTTATAATAAAACTAATTTTTCTTCTCTTTAAATTAAGGAATAAATTTTATAAGAAATTTATAAACTTTCTTATTATGGATAAATCAATTCATAATTGATTTTATAAAATTAAAATGAACCAACTCATGGATAATTTTAATCTTCCATAAAAGAATAAATTTCTATAAATTTTATTTATATAAATTTCTTTATACAAATTTATTTATCCATAATTTATAAAATAAATCGCGCTAGATTTATTTTATTAATTAAACCAATTAAATTGGTTTTCTCCTTTTATTTGGCCGGCCACCAAAGAGGGGTTAACACCCTCTTTGGTCGGCCAAACCCAACCCGAACCGTCGCGAATTAAACTCATTTAATTCGCCCAAAAAGCCTTCAAAAGACTTAGCCATTTTTAGCTTCTAATGCGCCTCTGACTAACTCAGATTCGACTTATTTCTCTTGATCGGAAAATTCAATTTTCAACTCGTTTTAAATCCCTCGGATTACTCGTAGTGCGTGTGACTAAATAGGCTTTCGATTTATGTTGGCCGTCTATAATTAACTAATTATAGAACGATCATAAGTGGCACCTAGTAGTACATCATGATCCCTAATTAATCAAAAGATCAACGGTTTGACCTCAGAAGAAATTATTCTGAAACCCTTCAGCAGCTCTAATGAATCGTGCCCCATTCCCTTCACCACCTTATACCCACTTGGTTCAGGATACGGTCTATGGTGTCAGTCTCCACTAGGCTGACTACGTCACACCTAGCCCAAGTAATGTCTTACTCGTCCTTTGGATTTCTAATTACTCTCATGTATTTTAGAGACTCTCACTCTAAACATGATATGCTCTGGCCAGAGGCTTTGAGTAACAATCCGACGATAGGCCTGGGTATACATCTCCTCGCAAGGAGTGGTGAATCCTTTGTAGGCTGTTCAAACATCTTCGGGCACTTCGGCTTATACCCGATCATCCTGGGTCCACACCTCCTTGGAGATGCTTGCTTAAGATGTCAAAGTATAAGTCTCCATGACCAAGATGACTTGAACACCGCAAGTCAAAGGAACATCGCACTTAAGCCGCAGTAAGATCTTCATTGACATATCTACATGTAGATTCCCATATGAAGTCTTACAGCTAGTCACTCCAATGAACTAGTTCCCTTAACTAGCATCCATGTTTATCTCCGGACATCCCAATGTCACCAGCCAGTGAGAATCAGCTGAATAGAGAATAACCCATGCTAGTCTCAACAGAATTGATAGTGTCCGTTTTTATCAATTCATCGACTAGGGATATTTTCAATACTTCACATTTGCGCATTTAGAGATACTCACTAGTTGTGATCTCATCACAAATTCTCTTATGCTGTGAGTTGTATTGCGGACATTCAGTAGATGAGTTTAAGATCCCAATCAAATACACAAGCATGTATACCCAAATAGTGAATTATCATTTATTTAATATAAATGTTTTACAATTATAAGGCGATTGCCTTAGGACACTTCTCTCATATCACTAACAAACTGTACGTACTCCAACGAATACCACTGATATATGTTGTTGAGTGGACAGGATGTTGGGGAGCCAACTACTCCAAAAATCCCGAGATACAGGGGGAGCCACCAACAGCTCTGATATCCCTCGAAAACAACGGTGAGGGTGTCAACTGCTTGCCTACAACTCCAACATCCATCGTACATGAGTGGTTGAGTATGGCGTAATAGGACGGTTGTTCGCACTCTAATAACTACCACAACAACTGGTTGAGTGACGAAGCAACTAGAAGACTGAAGACGGCTTAACCATATGGAAGCCCAACAGTCATCAGTATACAACGGTGCAAGTATGATGCACGATACCATAATGCACAAACAACTGAATAACAACGATGCAACGATATAAACAACAAATATCAGAAACCAACCAGAAACTAACTAATATGCAACTAAACTACTAGGTAGGGTGTATCTAATGTCAACCATCCTAGTGGCGTTTAATGAATATCTAAGTACTCACATACAAGTGGTACTTCACAGAATAGAAAATCAATGAGAAACTGTACGGATACAAAATACGAATTAATTCGAAGGTCAAACACAGAAAGTATCAACGACGATATCAAAATAATCAACAACAATGAATAAGGTCAAGCAGACCTATTCAGACATAAAAAGTTATCCATTTAAGGTAAAAGAATACAAGAATACAAAGGAGAAGTACCCACCTTAAATTGTTGAACGTGTCCAAATAAATCTCCCACGATCAATCGTGCGAGTCCAACTCAAGGCCCTGTACCAATGATAAAGTTTAGCTAATTATAAAATTAACAAATTAACTAAATGAAATACTAAACACAGTTAGGATAAATCCTAATTACAACCTCTATTTAATTAATTTGTAAACCGCAATTAGTCCCATTTTCCCTATCCTAATAATTGAAATTAGGTTATTTGGTCAAATTCCCAAATTACAACCACACATCCACTAATGAAAACTCACAGCCATGACAATACTAGATCAAGCACCAAACTACTCTTGGTATCAACCAAACTACTCTTGGTCTCAGATCATCCCCAATAGAAAATTCTAAATCAAAGAAATACAACCCAATCTTCAAACTATAACATGTTCAGAGCTCCAACCACGCTGATCTAGCTTGTAATATCATAGCATCGTCCAAAGATCCAAGACACAAAACCAAATCATAAGATCCAAGCTCCACTCTTCAACCAAAGTTCATTCGAGCAAGGAATTCCCAAATGAACAGAATGCACAAACCAATACAATTTCACAAGATAGAACAAATCCCAAAATGCCAGATAACAGTAAAATGTTTCACACCCAAAGGATCCATCTCATGTCTCCAAATCGAAACAGTCTATAACAGTAATGATCCTACACATTGAGGACGAAGTATCAACCATTACCTTCGCTGCGTCGACGATGACCCTCCGCTCTGGATCCAGCGAGATCAGACCAATTGTGGATGAAGTATCAACAAGGCACAACTTCCAAATCTCATCACAGAATCAATGAGATGCCCGCATGCCACCACCTCCACGCTGGAGATGGCTGCGCTGCCTTAAAGAAGAAAACCCCCTTACTGGAGATTAAGGGTTGCAACAAAAAGGGAAAGTCGGGAAATCAAAGACACCACAACCCATATCCATCTCGCACTTACCCTTGGTCGGAGAGAAAACCAAGGCGGCGCTTCCTCAACTCACGGCAGCGACGTCAGCTAGGGTCTCGCTCGAGGGCAGCGGCGCGATCCAGGAGACGAGCGTGCGGCGCCCTGTTCGTGCACGCCAGAGAAGACAAAAGAAGAAGAGGAGGAGGATAGGTGTAGCGGCTTCGGGGGAAAGCGTGCGGCATTGGGGCAAGGAGGAAATGGATCGGGGAAAAAGTGATGAAATGTTAGGGGTTTTAATATGATTTTGGCTTTTTGCAATAAAGCCCTCTAAGTTAGGATAATTCCAACTAGACCCCTATGTTTCGAATTTTACCTTTTTAACCCCTTAAATTTCGGTATTTAACATTTCTTCTCTCTAATTTTAGCTATTTTATAAATGTTATTTTTCACTTTTGTATCAAGTTGTTGCTACAAACATTTGAAAGTTCAGTCACTAACAGCGGTGACCTCCACGGTCAGGAGAACTTAGGGATAACCGGATGAATGAGTTCGATCGGATACTATCGAATACCAAAAAAATACAAAAGTTAGGGATGCATCCGCTCAGATGGTCCCTGGTAAGTAAGCAAGAATTAACCTCGGAATGAGTCAGTGGGCTTTCGGTTAAATGCTCAAAGAGCCCACCAACTTGTGATCTTCTTAGGGGAAAGAAATCTCCCCTAAGGCCCAATAGGCTCGCCTGCCTGTTGGTCTATTAGCCTCGCTAGCCTACCAGTCCATTGGGTCCGTTTGCCAAAATTCCCCCAGGGAAAATAAAGCCCAGAGTATAATTATTAGAAAAAGGTGGAGCAATATCGTATAGATACGCATTAAACACGCTCATATTTTCCTTCTACGGAGCTCATGTCATTGCCAATCTTCATTGCTATTTCTCAGTGTTGACTTGAATATCATTAGCAGTTGCGTTAGGACCCAATTTACCTATAAAATTATACAAAATCATACATTTCAAGCACAATAATTTTTTTTTTAAAGAAAGACGCAGTATAGAAATGCTTGATAATTATCAAAGTTAAAAAATAGACAAAATAATAAAAAAAATTTGGTATCTTCAAACTCTAGTTGTATAAGCAACTTATTGTAGACTTATTAATGGAGCTGGAGGGAGGCTGCCAATATAAACGGACGAAAGTGTTGTCGATGCTAAAGTTATGAGAAATCGGACGATTCATAGTTTTTCTGCACGAATATCGATCCAAAAACGTTGGCATAAGGTAGGCAGGAAGTAGAGATGTCAATTCGGATGTCGGATGGGTCGAGTCGGATTCGGGTCGGGTAGGAGATTTTTTTTTTAACTCCCAATCCGAAGTCGATCCGAAACCGATTTCAACCCGAAACTCTCAAACTCGAACCCAAACCCGACCCGACCCGAATAACAAAAAAAAATCGATTTAAAACGTCTTTTTTCGTTATTTTCTCTATAATTCTTCATTTTTATCTCAATACTTCATCATGATCATACTATATTGATATTAATATACATAAAAATATCTTAATTTTCAAAATAAAATTTGATTTAATCCCAAAAAATCCATAAAATATTAAATTCGGGTCAACCCAAATCCGACCCGAACCCGATCCGAATCCAACCTGAAATTTTTCAACCCGAAACCCCTCAATCCGAACCCGACCCGAACCCGAAATTTTTCAACCCGAACTCAATTTTTTTTGGATCGATTCAGATTGGGTCGTCGGATCGTATTGATTTTTGACACCCCTAGCATGAAGCGGCCGTCGAATTATATCATCTGTAAAATATAAAAGAATTATGGGTCAAATGTGTAAAATCACAAGCAGAAAGGCAAAGTGCGTTGACGCAGCCTGCTAAGATGACGATGAAGTCTCCCAGTCCTGCGTTTCTAATCTTAAACTTTTATGCACCACCACCCTGTTACCGCCTGAGGAGATAATAAAATCTCCCAAGCCCTCCATCGTTTTTTCTGGTCTTTTACTTGGCTTCTCCTCGTCATCTATAACGCTGTAAACCTTGACAGTCATGGTCTCTGAAAGATTTGCATTTCTCTCCCTCGAAATACTGAAAAAAAGATCTCCCCGAGAAGTCTCGAGCAAGTAGTGTAGGTCGACGCGATGTAGAGCTCGATCCACCAATCTAAATCTGAGCATTTCGCCATGATCAATTTGAGCCTCGTCGAGATCGCAAACATACACTTCTGGAAGTGTGCTCATATATATACAATTTATATTTTCAACTAAAATGTGGTTCCTTAGATTGAAGCACTGCTCGTCGCCGCAGCGGGTAAAAAAGATTCGCTCGTAGGGATGTTGGATGAGAACGACGGTATAGCCATTTCCGAGTGAAAGATTAGCAGATAGGATTGTTTTGAGGTGGTGTTGTTCTATACACTGAAAGCTACCGATCGATATGACTGATTCCACTCTGTACCTGCTCTTCCGTCAATGGTATCGGCATCATGAAGCCGATTAGGTGCCGTTTAGTGTCGCGGATGGGAGGGTGTTGGACGGGAAGATACGAAGGAGGTCCATGGGCGGAGCTAATGTAAGCCAGTGTGGACAGCTGCTCACGTTGGGCCTTAAGAAAAAATGATACGTAAAATTAAAAAAAAATTAAGAATAAAATTATAATCATTAAATAATGATTTATTTAGAGAAAAGAGTATGCAATGAATCTTCAAGATTTCGCTCAGTTCATGAAGATAGGTATCAGCAGTTATAGATAAATACAATCATAAAATTGATTTTCTACTAATCTACAACGACCCATCAAAGTGACAAATTTACATCATTATCATGTTGATTTATTCTATGATGTTATTAATATGCAACTTCAAGAATTAAATGATTGTTCTCGGAGGCACAGAGTTACTCCTTTGTGTAGCTTGTTTGTGCCCACAAAATTCATTTTTGGCTTTTGACATGTAAAAATTGATATAACTATTTAAATTTTATTTATAAGATTTTTCAAGATTTAATCTCATCCTACTTGATGATCAACTTGAAACAATTGTAAAGTAATTATTTTGTGGCGTTTTATGATTATAAGATTTTATATTTTTTCTTTATTAATTATATTATATTGTTGTCATGGAAGCGCAAACTAACGTAATCGAATAATATGAAAATATTGATATTTGTGTTCGAGTTCAAAAAATATACTTGTGATGTTGAAATTCTATTTGAAGCTCGAAAATACAAATAGTTTTGGCTCGAGCTCAATTTGAAATAAAATTCGAGTTTTGTTCGACTTGTTTGAACCTAGATTTGAATAGAATCGAACTATAGTTCAAAATTATTAAAATTCTTCTTTGATTCAAATTATTCTGACCTTAATTTGAGCATATTTAAATTAAAAATGTATAAAAAAATTAAAGTTTGATTCTAGTTTAGCTCCTGAGCGATTCGTGAACGATAATTGAACAAAATAGTATAGGTTCGAATTCAATTTGAAAAAATTATATCGAATTTGATAATTTCAAATACGAATTAAATATTTTTTGAGCCGGCTATAAAAGCTCGCGAACATGTTCGATTCATTTGTACTCTAGTTGCTTACATTGAACCAAGATCTTAGCTCCGCCCTTGGGGAGGCCGATCTGCACTCTGGTGATCGGTTTCTATAGTTGCACCCGGAAGTGGACGTCATGATCCAACCGTGAGCAGAGCCGAGGTAGAGTCGGTGGGTTATGGGAAGGTCCGGGACGGGGATGGTGTACCCCCTTTGTTGGTCGTAGGCGTAGAAGGTGATGGTGGGTCGACGTGCTAATTGTCGTAAAGCACGACCCAAGGGCTCTGCCCGTGGAACTTAAAGCATATGCCACACCTGGACAGATCGCGGATGGCAGCCAACCACGAAACACAGACGACGGCCGAGAAAAGCAATTGAGGAAGGGATAGTTCAGAAAGGAGAGATCCAGCGGGAGATCAGCCCAGCCCCCGCCGCCTCCAGCCATGGGAGGAGAATCTAAGAGACATATGGATATTCATGATGTGGCCCGGATTTTATAATCTTGTTCTAGGGATGTCTCAAGCATTTCTTTCCAATTTTTTCTTAATAACATTGATTACTCTGATGCGTGATTCTATAGATTTTTTTTCAATATCTTATTTATATCGAAATTTTTTATTTCAACAAATAAATCAGTAAAATAAAGAAATAAATTATTTCAATTATATTTTTATTTTATATTTAAAAAAATAACCATTGTAATTTAACTTCGTAACCCCTCAATAATTTTAATTATTATTAAAAAAAAGACAAACACACTAACTAATAAATGATATGGCAAAAAGTAAATACGTTTGCTTTAAACTTAGTATCTCTGTCAATCTATTTCATGATCAAAATGATTGGACTTGACTCGAATTGAACTAACCCAAATTGGTTATGTAAAATGCATATATATATATATATATATATATATATATATATATATATATATATATATATATATATATATATATATATATATATATATATGGGCTAGTGCTGATTTGAATTTTACCTTTAAGCTATATTTGGTGAGAGATAATCAACCTTGTAATGTTATTAGTATTACACTACAAGATTAATTATTTTATTTAGTAAAATTTTAAAACTATAATGTAATATAATATGTATTACAAAAGTTAATTAAAGTGTTGTAAGATAAATTATAATGTCAACAATATATAATCTGAATTATAATAAAAACTCAATTGCATTACAAACTAGAGTATATTGTCCCTAATCAAACACAACAAGTTTCGTTTAGGAGTTGAGTGATCATATTAAGAAAAAAAAATTCAAAACGAAAAAATATTTTCTGTACTCATAACATGTGCGACGTAAAATAAGTGATATATCAAAAGTCAGATAATATGTGTCATACATCCCATACACACTTAAAATTTTTTTTGATTTGAATTTTTTTCTTAATGCTATAACCTAACTATTAAATCCTAAATTTTGATAGGATGAGGAGAGATTCATTCATGAAAAATGAAGGACAAGGGAGGATAACTT
>JAGFNQ010000314.1:0-75000 GCA_024364735.1 Boesenbergia rotunda | reverse complement strand
ACTCTATACTGAAACAATATATATTCAAATTTTTTCAAATAATATTTAAATTTTTTAAATTAGTATTTAATTTTAAAAAATTTATACTTAAATTTTTATAATATATACTGAATTTTTATTATTTTATAATAATAAAAAAATAATACAGAAAGTGCATGCTTAAATTTTCTAGGATGGAAACTACGTACAAAACAATTTTGAATTTGGGGAGTTTTTCACCCATTTTCAAATAAATGAACGCTGCGTCGTATGTATACGTTGTGAATCGGACAATTATACCTTTTCTGCACAACAATTTAAAAGGGCATTTTAAAAAGTTCCCTTTTAAAAAATATATATTTTTTTAATTTTTTAGGTGCAGTATAAGCAATGTTGTTCTCGGGTCACATTTAAACTGCTCGTCTCTTCGTCAAACATGTCGGAAACGGCCTTTTGAGTGATCGAGATTCGAGAGAGCAGAGCGAGGCGAGGCGATGGGAACCGTCGCGAATGGATGCTCCTATTTGGTGCTTCCTTCTTCGCGGATATCTTTCCTGCGCGTTTCCTTCCTCCACAGAGGTCCATTCGGGAGCTTCGGTGGCCGTTCGTGGAAAACTCCCTCCTCCATCTGCTGCACGATCTCCGAGAGAAGCACGGTGGAGGAGGACGGACGACGCCTGCGCCAGGTCGAGGACTATAACACTGCCATGAAGCGCATGATGAGGAACCCCTACGAGTATCATCACGATCTCGGTAAAATTAAACTTCTGTGCTCTCTCTCTGTCTACTGCGAATTCAATAGGTTATTTGTCGATTAGGTTTAGTTTTCTCCTCCACATCTCCGTAAAAATCGGATCTTGGTTTAACATTTTGTCATCGGTAGAGAACATCCATAGAATATGCAGCTCTACTTCCCTTTTTTTTGCTTTGATCTCCTATGCAGCTCTAGAATCCCCTTAGGCATCATTAAGCATGGTTGCTTGTGGATAAGATGACCGATGGCATGATTCTGGAAAATCTCAATCATATTTCTCCGGACGATAGTTGATAGAGCGTCAAAGACATGGGCATCTGAACAGAAACGGGAGCTTACCGAATATGGCCTAGTAATTTTAGTTAGCAGATCTGTTATTTTATATTTTCTTTCTTTTATTTTATGGACTAAGCAAGTTTAGAATGAAGTAATAGGTTGTTTGAAAGATTAGTGAAACTTGCAATCTAGTATACAAAAGATAGAAATCCATTGATTAAGAACGTCCTACTATCATCACAAGTTTTGCAACATGTAAATTCACTCGTCCCTATATGTAATATTAGGGTGTTATCAAGCTTGCATCTAGATGCCTATTTGTTTGATCAAAGCAATGTTGTTTGGTACAAACATATCAGATAATCAAACTTTGGTTCATAGGCATGAACTATACTATCATTAATGATAGTTTAATTGTGGGCTCCCAGCCTCAAAAGCCAGAGGATATTGATCACCTAAAAGAGGCAGAAAAAGTTGCATACATTTTGTGCTTGCAGCAAGACAAAGACATTGAATATTGGGGAATAAATTTTCAAGCTATTCTTACCAGATGCAAAGAAGTTGGTATTCGCCACATGAGAAGGCCGGTAAGCTATTCTCTCCAATTGCGTTTGACAATTTTCTGGTTTCTGGTAGAACATATCTCATATCAGAACTATTTTGATGTTTAGTTGGTTTGTATTAATACCTTTTTGCATTTTCACTGAACTGTGCAATTCATGTGTCATGGCTATTGTGTGTATAAGAATCGGATTTACTTTTGAGGGCAAGATTCAATTGTTTCTCATGGAATTGAGTGTGATAAAGGTCATGTTTATTTATATTTTAGAACTATATTAGGAAATTAAATTTGCATCTAAAACACATGAGCATAATAAAAGTTAATGCACGAGAATGAAGTCTCTGGTCTAACAATCTGTACGTACATTTTTGTTCAATATTAATTAGAAGTTAAAACCATTTCAAGTATCTATTGTATTTGGTCTGATGATCTTGCTTCCTACAATTGGACAATGGACAATGGTTTGTGAGTCCTCAAATACTAAGAACCATGGATTGTTTGGCTATTAAATGGTCCATTCATCATCTATGTTTCATAAAAACATACTCTACAAGTCATACAAATAACATGATTACCTCAAAATTATTTCTTGGCCAACCCTTCTGGCAAACTGCAAATACAGGCAACAGACTTTGATCCAGATTCATTGAGGAGTCAATTGCCAAAAGCAGTCTCTTCACTGGAGTGGGCAATATCCAAGGGAAAAGGGAGAGTTTTTGTCCATTGTACTGCCGGACTCGGAAGGGCACCTGCTGTGGCAATTGCTTATTTGTTTTGGTTCTGCAACATGGATGTAAGTTCAGCTGCTTCTCCCTTTATTTGCAGCAAAATTTTAAGAATTGAACTGGACCTGTTGGCTCAATCAATTAAGTCAGAAAGCATTGCTAGTCCAGTGCAGTCTAGTCGCGTCAGTGTATAAGTTTGATTGCATCTGAATTTGTTCAGGGAAACCGAAAAGCATAGATTTGCACTGTTATTGTTATCAAGCTTATTTACATCTCATTGGCAACCCTATGCATAGTTGCATTTTCTTTCCTGCATTTAGAATGACTGAGCAGGTACCAATAAGCGTCTTTATTTACTTCAAATCGATCTTATTTTGATCGCTTTATGTTGGGCAGCTCAATGTGGCCTATGACACTGTTACTTCAAAACGACCCTGTGGCCCCAACAAGCGTGCAATCAGAGCAGCAACCTACGACCTGGCTAAGAATGATCCTTGGAAAGAGCCATTTGAGACCTTACCTGAGCAAGCTTTTGAGAATGTTGCTGATTGGGAAAGAAAACTAATTCAAGACAGAGTTCGTGGGCTTCGTGGAACTTGAAGCGAGATAAAATATATCAATTATAGCAAATTTATAATCCTCTAACAGACTAGGCATCCTGAGAGGACGAATGAAATAAATCAAAATAATTCCTGAATAAATTTAATTGCTTCATTTTGTACTCAATCAAAGACTCAAATTTACTTTGATCTTTCTTTTGTAAGAAAAACAATATGCATATTGTCTGTTCCAGTATGCGGATGAAAGACTAGCCTATATTCATTTTCTTATATCCTTGGTCAGCTTTTTGTGTGCTTATCAATATTTAATTTAGTCTTGTATTTTTTTTAGCATATATCAAATTGAACTTTCCATTCTTTTCTCTCCAAAATTATTATTATTATTATTTTCAAAATACCTTCAACCTTTGATATGTGAAATAATTATGTGGTAAGCAAAAACCTTTTGGATTCAAATTAATATAAACCAATACAAATTAATACTCTCTAATAGTAAATTTAACTTCCTCTTCATTTCTTGCTTAAAAATTTATTTTAACTTCTTACCTATAAAATTTTCTTTGCTTTAACTCTCTAGTATATACCGATTTATCAAATTATTCTTTTTTTGAAGATATAAAAAATTTAAAATGAGATAGAATTCTTCCTGAATTCAACCTCATTTAATTAAAATCTAACTTATTTTTTATAAATTGAACATGACTATTTTTCAATCTGACCAGTCGATTGGGAGCTCATACCAATCAATTGGATTAGCCTAAGTCAATCGATTCGGCCTAATCTATACATCGATTGATCAAGTTAAAAAAGTATCATGCTCAATTTAATAAAAAATAACTAAATTCTAATTAAATATTATTAAATTTAGAAGAAATTATATTTTATTTTAGATTTTTTTAACCTAAAAAAATAAGACAATTAAGTAAATTAATATCTATTAAGTAAATTAATGTCTGTTAAGAGTGGAAACAAATATATATTTGATCATGGAGTAGAAACAAATTATTATTATTTTTTTTTGATATAGGGACTTCTCATAAAGTTTAAATTGTGGTTGTAAATTTTAAAGCAATTTATTAACTCATGCAACATAAAAATATTAAAATTAATTTTACCTAACAAGTATCACTCATTTATATTCTTTTGTAGGCTAACCCTAAGCATCACTCATTTATATTCTTTTGTAGGCTAAAAGTGTGTATAAGATATATCTTGAAAGGTCATTATCTTCAAAAAAAAATTAAAGGAAAATCTAGACACGTGAATTATTAAAAAAAGAAGAAAAAGACAAAGTTAATAGAAACCAGTCTCATGCAGCTCTGGTGACGTGCATCGTCACCTCGACGGTTCCTATTAATACCACACATCTGTGGGCCGTGGCTCGTATTTAAGTCACCCAACAACCTCCATCTCCCTCATTTACTATTCCTGCCACCATCGCCCTCCTCCTCCTCCTCCTCCTCCTCTCTTTCCCCTCCCTTCCCCTTCCTCTTCCCAGCCCTGCCTTTTTCTTTCGGTCCAACCATCGCCACCGCGCGTTGCTGATCGCCTTCTCCTCCGGCCACCTCCAGCATTGCTTTGACATGGGAGCCTGTTGCAGCAGGAATGACGACGTCATGGAAATGGCGACGCGCAGAGCGTTCATGGAGGAGGAGGAGGAGGGCGACGATGCAGCGTCCTGTTTGTTCGGGGCGGAGGAGCCGGCCGACGGCGAGGAGGGAGGGGGAGACTCCGCCCGGGTGAGGCTGCGGGGATCCTCCATGGCCGTCGCCATGTATTCTCAGCAAGGATGGAAAGGCGTCAACCAGGACGCCATGACCGTTTGGGAGGTAAATATTCATTTTAATTATTTATTTAGAATCATTCTTCTTCTTCTTATTTAAAAAAAAAAAGAAATTATGAGGAAATTTAGTACTTCGCATTTAAATTTGGTGTTAAACGCATACCAATTTACCCTAAACGCCCTCAATTTTCAAGGCTAGCAGCATGTCACTAGGGCATTGTTGGTGGCCTTTTATTGTAGTTGAACTTACATTGTCATTATTGTCGCTTGCATTGTTAAAATTGAAAAAAAAAACACTCAATTTGCATTTGCCCAACTAATTCAATTATTATCGTAAACTAATTCCAATTGAACGGATTCAATTAGTGAAAGAATCCTGATTCATACCTGTGATCGGTCCATTAGCTCATATTTCTTCAAACTCCATAGGGATTCGCCGGCGACAAAGACACTATCTTCTCTGGCACGTTCGATGGCCATGGCCCGTATGGGCACAAGGTCTCCCGGCACGTCCGCGACATGCTGCCCTCCAAGCTGCAATCCCAGCTGAAGCCATTGATGAACGACGACTCCGGCCTCGACCTCGACACCGACACATGGTTTCCCAAATGGAAAGCCATTTTTGTGAACGCCTATGAAGAATTGGACAAAGAGCTACACGCCCACCCAAATATCGATTGCATCTGCAGTGGATCCACAGCTGTAACCATAATCAAACAGGTATTTAAAACCTAAAAACAAACATACAAACAAATTCAGAGAAAATAATTTTTCTTTTGCATTTGTTATTCAGATATAGAGAGATTAATGCTAACTTTGGTTTCAGAGAGAGCACTTGGTGATTGCTAACTTGGGAGATTCTAGAGCAGTACTCTGCACCAGGGACAACAAGAACCATATAATTCCTGTCCAACTCACAGTAGATCAGAAACCAAATATACCAAGTGAGAGTTGATGACAATAACTATTTTATCTAACTCTATCGTACGAGATTAAACTATGGCAACTTAATATTAGCATAATTTTTCATTGATTTTGATCATTAGTATGGTGATGTGTTTGCATGGGATGATGTGGTGAGTAGGTGAAGCAGAGAGGATCAAGTGTTGCAGAGGAAGGGTTTTTGCGTTAGAGGAAGAACCTGATGTGCACAGGCTTTGGCTGCCTGATGAGGACTGCCCGGGCCTCGCCATGGCAAGAGCTTTTGGTGACTTCTGCCTCAAGGATTTTGGGCTCATCTCCACCCCTCAGATTTCCTACAGGAAGTTGACTGACAATGATGAGTTTGTAGTCCTTGCAAGTGATGGTGTAAGTAAATATTATTACATTTAGAGAGTAAATAATGAAAGGAGTATTGACATAAGGCGAGGAGTTTACCTTCTTCAGGTCTGGGATGTGCTATCGAACAAGGAAGTCATCAAAATAGTATCATCAGCCAGCAAGAGATCCGACGCGCCTAAGCTGGTGATTGAGAAGGCAGTTCGTGCATGGCGAATCAAGCACCCAACTTCAATGGTCGACGACTGCACTGTGGTATGCCTGTTCCTTAAGGTTCCTCCTCCTCCTCCAACATCAGCATCCAACAAGTCAACAAGACGAAGCAGGAGCTTGAGCACAGCGTCATCCGACATATCCTGCACGAGCTTTAGGACAGCCAGAAGCAGTGAAGTGTCTGAGGTGGAGTTGGAAGCCGGATCAGAGTATTGGAATGCACTTGAAGGGGTGAGCCGGTCCAACTCGATGCTGAAGCTGCCGAGGTTTACCAAAGCTTTGAGCTGGCACAGGAAATCTTTCAAGGTAGAAGAAGATACTTGTGCGCACTAAGATTGGATTTTTAGAAATATTGATCTAAATGCATTGGTTCAAGATTGAAATTCATTTATTTGTCAAGTTCAATTACCTCAATCCAAGCAGGATATCTTCCTTGTGAGTTCTTCCATGTCACTGGAATATCATTGATAGAGTATTACACAGAAAGAATGCATTAATCCACTGCTCCAAATTGTCTTAAACAGAATCATATGCAAATAATGAGCAACTAGAATGAGGAAAAATCCATCACCAATTCTCATGGAAAATCTTTAGTCTCCAGGACGAATAAAATCTACAAATAGGCTAGAATCAACTTGTGAGTAACGACTAGTTGGTACTTATCCATGACACGAAATGGAAGTAACACATCAAATGATTCATGAAAGAGACATACAATAGGTCTTTCTTTGCATTCTCTGGAACAAAATGCACCAAAATATTTTGTCCACTAACCATAAACAATAACACCCCGAACTGAAGCTGAGTGTGATAGATTTAGTTGGAGCATTAATAATAGTCCATACAAAGTCTGAGCATTGCATCAATTGTAGAAATGTAATCAATCATTTGACTTGTGATATTCTAAGCATAAGGTTATTGATACAGAGTTTGGGTAAGGACTGTAAAAGCCGAGAAGGCATAAAAAGACTTGAAGGATGGCATTTTCATTGTTGATGCAAGGCATGCAAACACTGAGCATATTCTTGTGCTTGATTTGCCTAATAAATGAAGCAAAGAAAATGCAATCAGAACAAATCAAAGGTGGAACCTTAAAAGTTTAACCGTGGCTTGCCTTTGAGTATAAAACTTCAATAAGATACGGGACTTTGGAATGGACAGGTTACTCTCTAAAATATCAGCAATTCCCGTGCCTAGTTTCTTATTCACATCGGAATTCGGCCCTCCAATGGAAACTAATTCACCATAAGCAGCCAGCTGCTGTGTTCCACCAAACAAAATGGGTATAGATCCCTTAAGCAATACCATTACATACTGTAAACAAAAAATAATAATAAAGAAGAAGAAATAAGTACACTTATGCATCAGCTATGAATATGATATCCAACTACAAAATGTGTGGTTATTTATCCTATATTCCATATTTGCAAGTAAATTAATATTGTTGATACAAAAACAATAACAGGTTGCTTAAGCCACCTATATCAGGTTGTGTGCAAGTGTCTTGCTCTCCCACCATTGAAGAAGGTTGCCACAAGACATTAATATTTGATAATTTGTTCAAACCATTTATTCTACAGCCACTATTTTTTTTACAAATCATATGATCCAATAAAAGATTCTGGAAGAGATGGATTCCTGTCACAGGATGACAGCTTACAGAAGGCTATCTCAGAATATTTGATGTTTATATGTCCAAAATGGATATGATATTACATTGAGTAAATATACAAGACAAAGGATCCTCAACTTTATTGAGTTGCAAAACAGTATCTTAGATTTCGTACAGAAGAATAAGCTTCCATACTCCGATGAAAGTAACAATGTTCAAATGATCAAGTTGCATGAATTGCCTATTAACAGTAGGACAGTCCTCGCAGCAAGAATTCTAACCTTTAACTAAATGCAGATAAACAACTACCATGGACTAGTGATGCTTCACTAGCAAATGAATGCAATAAATAAGTTTGCTAACAAAGGGCAACTGTGTGGGATTCAAATTATTTGGTGGAAGGAGTAGGTTGCTGAGATAGCAATTAACCAGGATCCAAGCAGTAGATAAGTTCCAAGGACTAAGAACATCAATGCTAAAAATAAGTTCAGGTGCTGCCAATAGACCCAATACAGAATATGAACATCAATCTTATTATATGAACATGAATGCTCATATAAGATTTTCCTCGATAAGGAGGCATTCAACAAACAAACAAGAAGCTAGCGGCACTGATTTTATAATATTATTAGGCCTCATGTTAATAAGTTGACTGTTGTCAAATAGCTTGGTGGTATTTGCTTGAAGATAAAAGCTCAGCTGCACAGGAGTTTTATCCCTTTTTAATACTACTTGAATTAGTAATGCATTTCAGCTGATTTTAATGTTTCTATCTATTTATATTTTTTACAAGAACTTAGCTTAAAGAGTAGTTTCAATTTCCAAACAATAATGATCACATTAATGCCAGATTCGGATAAAGTTTCAAGCTCAATCTGCAACAAGGGATGAGATTAAATGAACCAACAAATGAACAATCCCATGCAATCACGTGATCAGCTTCATCATGGACTTCAATTTCTCATAATGTAGCATCCGGGCTAGTAGCCCCCGTGATTTATCTCCTCCGTGTTGGCCCTGGGACAGGTTGGCGGGGGCGCTAGGGGCGAGTGAATCGCCTTTTGCCACCTCAATTTCTCAGAATGTGCATTGTATAATTGATTCAATTTTCCAATATGAAATTTCTAAAGCTATCTATTTCCAGTCAACCTTTCTTCTGAGTTCTTCAATTACAGTCTAACTATAAAATAATCCTAGTCCATTAACAATTCTCGTTTAGAAAATTTTCTACTATCTCGTCAATACTAACAAGTGTTCTGAATATAAGAGCCTCTTCCTCATTCCTTTTAATATAACAAGGAAAAGAACAACAACACAACAAGATGTTTACCCATTTTCTGATGAAAAGTTGAACCTTTCCAAATTATGAAACCGAATGAAATATAACTACTGAATCGACAAAGGATTACTTGTTTTCTTTCGTGGTGGCAGCAAAACTAATACAAAATCCTCCTATATGTGTAATTAGAAAACAGTTTAAAATCGAAAAAAGGAATCATTATTTACAGTAGAAAAAAAAAGATAAATAAAGCAGTGTATCGCGAATATGGAACAGAAATGAAGTAGCGAGATGGGACGAACCATTTCGGGCTTGCCGATGATGTCGGAAATGGCCTTCGTCGTCTCGGAGAAGACGGTGGAGGCGTCGACCTCCTCCAACCTTACGCTGGTGAAGAGATTTAGGCACGGGATCTTCTACTCCCCATTCTCTTCGTCTCCGTGGCAAAACCGTCGCGGGATAAGAACCGCAGTTTTGCCGGAAAAGATAGGCTTTATCGGCCCAAGGGACAATTTCAGTCAACTGTAGCGCAAAGAGAGAGTGGGCAGATCGGCCCAATATGGATATAGTAGTTATTCTTCTTCACAATCGGTCAACTAATAAAAATATTAGAGGATTTGATTTGTATTTTTCAATCTGTTTTTTATTTTTATTTTCTGTAAAAAATATAATTTTCTGAAAAATATATTTGGTTTATATTTTTCAACTTTGTTTTTCAAAAAAAAACATAGTGTTTTCTGGAAAACTGAAAAATGAAAAAAAATCATTTTCCAGAAAACTAGAAAATACGGTTTTCTAGAAAATGAAAATGGAAAATGAAACAAACCAAACACCCCCTTATATTTTCTGATACATCACGATGAATTGGATTAGTCTTTAGCCATTCTTAATTTTCTCATATCTTAAACTGAAATTTATTTTTTATTTCCCCATTTAAAAATGAAAATCTTTCAATTTCTATGTTCTAAGAAATTCGGATTGTGAGGCCCATTAAAATTCAATATGAATTCCAAAAAAATTATATTTTATTTTTGTATCTGAATATTTGACCTGTACATTTGATCCAAACACATATATGATATATGTTACATGTTACATATCATATATGTGTGGACATATGCATAATTTCGGTATAGTCACTAATTCGTCCCCACTAATTTACAGAAATTTCATATACCCCTTTGAAAAAACATCACTTTAATCCTTATTTTATTTTTTTCTCTACATTTTTTTACCATATCTACATTTTAATCTATCAAATGAATTATTAACTCAAGAAAATGAATTATTAACTCAAGAGTATAATATATTTTTACATAGTTTATTGTTTTTAATTTTCTCATCAAATCATACTCAACCAAGATATCCTTTTTTTTTAATATCCAGAATATAAATTCGAGTAGTCTCATATTTAATATTTAAGAGGTATAAAAATACTTTACAATCTATTAATTAATCTATTAATATCTATAAAACACAATTTTTGCTATAGTACACATGCAGACGTGATATTCACAGAGAGTTTACGATTCCCGCCTAAACCAAATAAGACATGTGATCTTTGCATATTATATAAAACATGTGATCTTTGCATGTTACTTTCCATTTTAATTTTTCATTTAATAATAAAAATTGACATATATATATATTATCATTAAATATGTTATTTGAATTGTATAAGATTCCCGTACAGTCAAGATAATAATCCCTAAACCCTTGGGGACCTCCCCTTTATATAGAAATTCAATCTGTTATCAGCCCATAGATAATAACAGATTGGTCTAAAGGGTTCTATACATTGAACCCGTATCCAATAATCCGAAACCCAATAAACATAAGTTAGATCACTTTAAGGACTCAGATTATATTTACATATGCAATTTACAAATAAATCCACCTATTAGAGATAATAATAATATCCATAAGTTTTCCAATTCATTGTTAGTGTTTATACACACTTTCTATTGCATGACTTTTCGTTTCTAGTGGGAATTTTCCAATTTACTGTCTATTAGTTTTTCTGAAACTTAGAAACTCCGTAAGCTCTTCATGTTTGTATTAGCTGCTGCTTTTAGTTGATTGTAGACTTCATAATTTGAGCACCTGGTCAACACCTTTATAGTGAAAACCTCTCTGAAACTCTGTATTTATCCTGCAGATACTGAAAAATACTACAGTTGGTAGGAGAGGCTCTGGAAGTAGCGTCTCTGGAGAAGGCATGTAGAATGTAGTAGGAACTCTCCCTCGTGAAGGACATTAATGATTGAGAAACTTGCCCAGATTGGATTATCATTCCTTGTATTTCTGTTTACTGATTAGATCCTTCGTCTTCCAAGTAGTGGCGCATCTTGTGTTTTTGTAAGCCGAAAAACTGTTTTTGTGATCGATTGCTTCGCATTGGAGATATAGTTGCATAAAAAAAAGTATATGAAACATGGTCCCGGATTCATACTTAGTGGGTATAGTTTGAAACATCTCTTTTATTCATAGTGCATATGAATTAGTGTCTGATTTAGATTTCCAAATTTTGCTTGAATAACTTTAAATTGCAGAGTAGGTTAGAGAAGCATTTATTCAGCTAATGGAAATATTACACGCTTAATTTAAAACGGAACAACAGATCTCCCATAATATTTGCATTTAGTAAGCTCGTGATTGTATCAGACGAAGTAGCTCTTTTGAGTATTTGAATGATATCTCAGTCTCCGCCAAGCAGTGATCTTTTTCATCTCTAGACCAGCCCTGAAGAAACGATAGACAAACAACTTAGCGGATGATAATGAATTCGTATGAGATGAATCACAATGAAAAAAAAAACTGAAAAGAGAAAGAAAAGAGTGTTGAGTATCGTACTGAAGCAACATTGTTTAGCTTATCGCGCACGTTTTGCAACAGTTGAGAGAGATCACCATCCCACTTATAGAACTCCAGCTCCTTGTTGTCTAAGAGTTTTGCTGACACCTAGGAGGAACACAACTTATCAATGAATTTCTGAGTTGGTTCAGAAGCGAAGAGTCTTCAAACACTACCAAGCTGTGTATGTCCAGCCATTACCGAGTGGATACAGTGAGTCCCATATTGGTGATGTAAACAAGATTATTAAGTGTATCTGTAGCCTGATCAGCAAATTGAGAAAGATAGTGACGATGAATGAGTTTGCTAAGGCATTTAGAAGTATATAGACAGACACAGATAGCAGTAGCCAGTAGACCTGACCATGGGCTGGGGTTGAACCTGATCGGCTCGGGACTAGATTAATTGGCCGATTATCCGTTGACTCGGTTCATCAAGCCCAATCTGTAACTAGACGGTTAAGGATCGGGCCAATTAATGGTCCAATCTAGATGGGCCTCTTAAGGATTGGATACCAAGTAAACTGACTTACTGTAAGACCGGATTGTGCGATACAGGGTGGATATAAGAATAGTTTTTTTTTTTTACGTATTACACTAGTTAAAATAAAAAAACAGATTACACTGAATCAAAAGTAATTTTTTGGAAGCCAAACTTAAAATAATCCCAAGTTTGTATAACAGCAGAACCAAAGGAATTCAACCACAAGCATATTTACCGAACCATGAACAATACAACCCCACTTCATACACTGACAAAGATCTTGTACCTATGGAATCCAATCAATCCTTGGAAGGTTATTCAGTTTTGGTCTCTGTTTCTGATTTTTCTTCTGGCTTAGCAAGAGCAACCTTTTAGGCTTTTGTTTCATCCACACTTAGTTTGCCCAAGAGGCCAGCTGCATCACCTGCATCCTTGCTATCTTTCTCTTCAACTTTTCCAGAGGATTCAGCAATGGTTTCAACCATCTCCATGAATTTCTTGCGGTCTGCAGTTGATAAACGAGGTTACAAGGATAGATATGCATGTCATAATGGTCATCAAGAATCAAAAATAAAGCAAAAGATGATTATGCTCACCTAATATATATGTACATTGTGTTTTAAAAAAACGTTAACAGTACATAAGGAGATACTAAATTTGATATCAAAATTTGCAAAGCAGCTGTTTCTTTGATCAATAGCAGCTAGCAAGTCTGATCAATTCTCTGTCAAGCACTAAGAAAGTTGAATCTTATTTTTCCATTCTAATTATGTTAAGAGTCGAACACAAACATCTCCTATGCGTTGCTGCGAGAAGATAAAACTATGAGAAAATAAACGTGAGAAAAGACACATGATAGATGGTTTGCAAATATTGCCCGTGTAGCTAGGAAACAAAGAAAGCAATCTTACTATGCCTCCATCAACAAAGTTATCACTCACACACGCACAATATGAGATTGGTTTCTCCCCCTCGATGACAAGTCTATAACATATACAAGATGTTATAGATTGAATTGATTGAGGATCAAGTAGGGGCAATAGAACATCTAATTGATCCATAAATGGGATTTAAGTCAAGTTAAGAAAGCCACAAACAAGCACAAAGGCTCTAGTGATAGAAGGTCTAGCACTAGATGGTGCAGGATGTAGTTGTGACGAAGCTGAACAACACCAGAAGAAGTAACTCGTTGATAAAAATGCTCACTTTCCACAGAGCCGAACCGAATGCTGAACAACTCCTCCTTCAACTCCCCATCGGCGAAATCAGAGGCGTGCCACACGCAAGATTTATCATTCCCTGCATGCTCCTGAATTTTGATGGTCGGAACAACTGAAAGAGAGGACGGTTTTTGTTAGAACAATGAGATATAATATGTCAAGAACATCCAACTATAGTTGTGTACAAGAGCTTCACCGAGATGGTTGGCGCAAATCTTAAGGGTTTTGGCCTGGCGCATGACCAACCTCACTTTTCCAGTCTCTCGGTGCTTCAATAGCTTCACGTTTCCAGTTCCCCGCTCCTTCCACTGGTTCCCGTCTCTATCGAACCGGTAAAGCTTCGCCTTTCTGATTCAGGCAGCACCGCGTGGAAGAGAATATCAATCAAACAAATTTTTTTAAAAAAAACGACAAGTAGAGAGAGTTCCGAAAGAAAAATCTTACATGTCGAGGAGGACGTCCTCTTCCTCCTCCCCGGTGGTGACGGCCACCTCCGACAAGGTGACGATGGGGGCGATCTGAGCGCCGGTGTCTTCGTCCTCGACGGCCGCGGCCGCCGCCGCCTCCTCGCGATCAGGTGAGCTGCTCGCCATGGAATTTGATCGTGCAGGAGACCAAACAATTGGCGAAATTTTCTAGGGTTTTGGTTTTACAAAGAAAGCTTCGAGCGGCGCATGGAGGATTCATGTGCGGAGCTAGCTGAGCCGTCGGATTTCTCCTGAAAACACCTTGATCCGTACGATAAACGAGTTCCGTATGGGACTCGATTGGACGGGCGATAAATTTGTCCGGCCTTCAGGTCCCCCTTTAGACAAAATGATACAGGAGTATCGCATGTGCCAGTCACGTGAGTTCGCGGTTTATGTGAGATTTGTAAAATTAAAAAAAAATTAAATAAAAAATCTTGAACTATTATAGATGAGTTTTATAGTGAAAACTTAAATCACTATTTTGTTACAAAATTGATGCAATATGTATCAAACCATATAATTATATACTATGAATTATATTAAAAAATCATTTAGAGATTTAATCATTGAAACTATTTCAATAAATTTTCATATTATTAATGTAATATATTAAAATTATGAAAAAAAAATCATTCTAACAATTGAAAATGCACTTGAATCAAAATCGACAGATAAAAAAAAAATACCCTCAGAAAAACATAACAAAAATACAAATACCAAAAACACTGCACTTGGAGCAACAAACAGAACATTTTCTGATAGAGATAACCATTTGAAGCAACATTTGCCAGGAAAAAAAAACAGCATGAAGCAATTGAAAAATGACCATTACATGAAAATGATATAGAACTAAGGAGAGTTGCCTAAAACTACATACATTGCCTTTCTATTTGGATGGTTACATGACTAATATTGTACTCTCTCTTGATGAATCCGATCACCGCGTCGAGAATGAGTTCAGCATCCGCCTCTGGTGCGATTGTCACATGACAAGCAAGAAGAACCTTCCCTACTGTGATCGCCCAAATGTGCAGCTCATGAATTGCAACAACACCATCCAGCTGGCAAAGCCCTCCTTCAAGTTTGGTCGCGTCAATTTGCCGCGGTGTGCTCTCCATCAGGACCTCAAGTATGTCCCTTAACATCTTGATGGTTGTTATCAGAACGATGACCGAGAAGAAAAGTGTGCACGCCATGTCGATTATCTTCCACTCGGGCTTCCACCATATGATGGCGCCGCCAACCATCACGCCTACACTCTGAATGGAGTCACCGAGGACGTGAAGATAGGCGCTATGCACGTTGATATTTCTTGTTTTGCCTTTGACATGCTTTGAGCCGACAAGGGATTTTGATGACTCGTGCAACAGAGGATCAAGTTCATGCCTGTCTCCTGCATCTGCTCTGGGACTCTGGTGAATTATAATGCCACCTTCAGGGCTATGATCATGTCCCGTCTCCGGTCTATAATCGTGATTGTCGTCGTCATCATGGTTTGAGTGAGTGGCACAGTGGCTGTGGCCATGCTCATCAGGGTCATGGCCATGCTCGTCGTGGTTGTGGCCGTGCTCCTCGTGGTTGTCCTCATGCCCACCATGACTATGGTTATGCACGCCATGTCCATGCTCATGTCCAAGCAAGACAACCATAATGATATTAACAAGCAAACCAAATGTAGCTACACTAAACATCAAGAGACCTTGTACTTCACCAGTATCATGGATAAGTCTGGCAATAGCTTCGTAGAGTAGGATACCAGTCAAGAGCCATATAAGCTGGATCGATACTAGAGCTCCGAGGATTTCTATTCGAAAGAATCCATATGATTGGCGTGGGGTTGCTTCCCACCCTGACGCCCAAATGGAGAACAGGGAGATGGCAAATGCTGCAACATCTGAAAGGAGATGTGTGGCATCTGTAAGAATCGCAAGACTGTTTGCTTTAATTCCTCCAACCACTTCTACAGCCATGAAAATGATGCATAAGATGACAGCAATCAGAAGCTTGCGCATAGATGCAAATCTTTCTTTAGCATCTCTTGCATCTGATGTGGAATCAGTGAAGCCACATGCAGTGCCGCCGCATATCTTGTTAGGGGTTATGCTAGATTCATCCCCCAACTTATCTATGCTTATATCAATGATCTGTGAAGAATGAGAAGCTTGTGGTTCCATCTAGAATAAAAAAGAAATGGACTCTTAGCATAGTAAACTAAGGAAGGTTTAAGGAAATAAATAGTATAAACATCTATATAAGAGAACCACAAATGTTAGCTGTTAGAACTATTGTTCCAAGAATCGTCTCTTCGATTCAAAAAGAGATATTCCGAGATAAAAAAAGAACTAAATATTTTTGTTGTTCATTCTCTCCATATGCAAAGGGCATCAAAATCAACACTTAATTGAAGCATAACATTGCACAACAGAATATTTCAATGCAAGAACAGTGAAACAATAATTTTCAGAAAGAAGAAAGAGGATAACTGAACAATTTTCTGAAACATATTTCTTGGTTTTCTTCTCTTTTGGATCTCACTGACAGTAATATATTTTCAGCAAGTTAATTCCTCTTTAAGAATCAAGTTCTCTCGATTTGGATAATCTAATGAATCCCTTGAGCTGTTATTTCTTCTCACCATTTTTTTTTTGTAAAAGAACTTGAATAAAGGAAACCTAACCTAACCTAACTGAAAAATTCATGCGCGGTTAAGAAGAAAAGGGAGGTCAAAATGTTTTCACAAGTAATTTTTGAAGCAGAATTATCCAGATGAATGAAGTGCGATTTTCCTTTTGAAATATTAGCTAATCACCATTGCAGGAAGACAGAGAATTCAAAGATTATATATCTAAACGAGAAGAAAGGTATAAAACATTAGAAGCGATTCGATTAGTTCAAGATAAAATCCAAATTTAGGGTTTCAAAAGCTGGCAACCGGAAATTTTCAAACTGAGCAAAGTATAAATGGATCAAACTATAGTAAACAAAAACCCTAGAAAGAAATCGAAACTTCTGAAATTCAGCAAGGAAAAAAGTACGAGCCCGGAAGCGAATCGATTTGTTCAAGGTAAACTCCCAAGTTTAGGGTTTCAGAAGGAGGCAAAAATGAAACTTTACAAACGAATCGTACTATATTAAACAAAATCCTGCGAAAGAAAGTTCTTCCCCGCCCGAACTACAGAGACAATTGGAAATACAACCAAAAAAATACGTAGAAACTCTGGACACCTGTGGGGCAGGACCAGGCTGAGGCGGCGGATCCACCTTTTGAAAAAAAATACGTAGAAAGAGAACAACGAAGAAAGCTTACATCTTTTTCCCCAACTCCGGGCCTTTCCACGCACGACGGATCAAAGATTGTTCGATTCCTCGAGCGAGAAACAGATGAAGCGTGAAGGTTCAGGAATCTAAGGGAAGAGTAAACGGGGGCGGCGTCGATGCGATCGTGCCCGAGACTCGATTTGTTGAAAATGACAACACATTGATTTATAATGACGCGGATTCGGAGCTATTTTTAGAAATTCCAGCTCGATTAAAAAAGTTAACGAAAAGGTCAAATCTATATTACGTTTAAAAAAATAATATTACAACAGTTAGTTCTGATACATTCTCGAAACGCACGGTACAGTATCAACACTGGCTTTAGTACCTGGATTACTGACCTTAGATTCGGCTTATATCGCGGCCGAACACGATCGTCGTAATCCAGTTAACTGCGACATAGAATCTGTTCCTCCAACTTATGACTCGAGTTAGATACGCAGATCTCCAGACGAAGAAGCTGATGAAACCTGTAAGAGAGATCCCTTTTGCCTCCTGGAGATAATTAAAGACCCTGGAATCATTCTGGTTTGAACAAAGATAGAAACTTTTCACGCATTAGCAGAGGACGAAGGCTTAATATACCTTGCTTTGCCTGAGATCGACAAGAGCTTTGTATCGACCAACAGTCGCCATGCTCCCTAAATGCTTATAGACAAAAGGATCGCCAAGGTCTACGTTTGCTGCAGTGTTTGCGTAGCCTCCTCCGGTTTTACCCATTTGGTTCAACAGGGCGCAAAGATACTTCCCCTGTCTTTCTGCAACCTGCTTTTTCATGCATATTTGTCATCATCGGAACACAGTGCGAGATTTCATAGCAAGGAGTTGACCTTCCTTGAGTTTCCAGTTCAGATTACAAGAACAATGATGTAGCTGACCTGTGCCAGTGCCGGCAATGTTGTTCTCCCCGTGCCTTCGAGAAAACCACTGCAGTCACCGATTGCAAACACATCCTGCACGGAAGGAATGCGTAACCACTCGTCAACACCAATCCTGTGGAATTTTTAGAGTCTTATTAAGTATCTCTGCTACATGAGCCATGCAAGATGGCATTTTTCCAGTAAAAAGGAGAGGAATTCCTTGAGGACTTTTTGCAGTCCAAAATAATGAGCTACTACTGATGGTGACGAAGTACCTTCCCTCTGGTGATTTTGGGAATCCTAAAGATTTAACAAATGAAGAAGGACCAACACCAGTGGACCACACAAGAAGTCCATAGGGAACCTCCGTGCCATCACTTAGAACAACTTTTTCAGGTTGAACATCTTTCACTAGCCCACGTACAAGGCGAACTCCTGACTGCACATAGAGCAGCAGAGGTTATCCTCATAACTCAAAACAACGAGCCAAACGAGAAAGAAGGACTTGTAACTAAAAACAAAACCCATAACAGGCATTTATATTGACTCACTTTGGTTAATTGGTTTGTAGCATATTGTCTAAGACGGACATCAAAGGATGACAATATTTCATTTGCCTACCAAGACAGAAAACTCCAGGTGTTAGATACGGTGCAGCTTTAAAATTGAGATATTGCAATGCCAAAACCAAAGCTAAGCCAGAAGACTGAAACAAAGCTGAGCAATCTGAAACCTCAATTAAGGTGACATTAATATAATCCTTAATATGCGAGTATCGTTCATGGACATCTTTGATGATGAAATCACTGAGTTCACCACTGAACTCGACACCTGTAGGACCACCTCCAATAACAAGGCAGTGCAACAGTCTCTTCTTTTCATCCTCTGAGATACCTGTTTGTATGTAAGTTTCAGGAGTAATAATTTCAGTTGGAAAGGCAAATGGACAGATATGACAACATGAATGCAACATTACATAGAATAATTGCCAGAATGAAGCGATCAATTTAAAGCATGAACTGGAATGAATTCAAGCCAGGTAAAAAAATTCACATGAAACCAGTGTACTGAAGTTCTTTTAGTGATAACAACAGTTGCATTCGAATCTTTAGCCGACACCACTATCGACTAACTCATAGTGCACTGTAGAAAAATCTTGCTCACAATATAATTACTTCAACATGTTGGTTTTAGGTTTGGGATACGATAAGAAAGAAACACCATTAGTTTTGTTATGAAATAAATTCAGAATAACAATTCTCATGAAATAGTGATTTCTTAATCACAAGAAATAATTATTTTTTTGAGTGTTACAGAATATAGTTATAATTTTTTATTAAAGAATTACTAAATGAATCAATAATGACAATTGGCAATCTAGACAAACAAATCAAGCCAATAAATATCTATTCCTATTAGATTCGTTGTCAATTCCAAATATATATGCTTATTGCATGTGAATTGCTACATTGATTCAGATAGTAATAGTGTACCGGGCACATCTGAAAGCATTAGATTGAGGAGAAGTCTTCTCCTAATCTCTTGGGCATGATGAACTTCCCGCAAAAAAATGGCATGCTCCTTCACACCTCGTATACCAAAAGTTGAAGCCTCTGCTCCAGTTGCAATAACCAATTTATCGTATGAGACCTTAAACTTCCATGGTTCATGAGCATCTCTGGCACTCCCATGATCAGAAACAGTTTCACAATGTACCTTACGATGAAACACACAAAAGAAATAAGCGATTCAACAGCTTTGGCACGTCGAGAGCAAGAATCGACAGTGATTTTTGTTTTGTTTTTTGTGTGTTTTTTTTATAATGTGCGTGATAGCAAGCTAAGCCCCCATTTCAGGAACCGAAGTTAGGGCACACACCGTGTGGGAATCGGTGTCGATGGCCGTACAGCGGGCGAGGAAGAAGAAGGAGCCAGGGGCGGTGGAGATGGACGGCTGGATACGGCCGATGGGCTCGGCGACGGAGCGGAACTCGAGCGTGCCGACGCAAGTCGAGGCCAAGAGCGGGGTGAAGACCATGTGGTTCCGCGGCGAGACGCAGACGATGTCGTACATCCCGGCGTCGACGCCCTTCATCAGACGGCACCCGGCCCATCCGGACCCCACCACCAGCAGCCTCGGCTTCTCTTCGCCTGCCAGTGTCGGCCCGAGTCCGGCACTGGCGGCGGAGCTGAAGCTGGGGGAAGTGGATATAGAGTGAGGGAATGCGTTCCGCGAGGAGGAGGAGGTGGAGCGGGAAATGCGTGCGAGAGTTCGAAGCCAAGACATGGCGGCGGAGGCGGTTGCCGGGAAAATGGAACGGAGCAGGGAATGGCCGTCGGAGTTGGATGGGATTAAGAAGTACAATGACCGTTGGATGGTGAATGGACGTATGAGATAGGATGGATAAGCCAGGAGTAATAGAGAACCACTGGTGAAGGATGAGTGGATCAACGTCTTCTCTGTGCCGTTGGCGGATATGTTGTAGGCCAACCGTATATCGCCACGTCATCATCCCGGCTCCATCTCCAACCATGGAGCCCATGATCCAATAATAAAACCTCGTGTCGAAAATGACACTTTATTTATTTTATTAAATCATAAAAATTATTTTTTACTAATGCTGACATTTTTTATTTTTTTGATATGATAAATATAACCCATGATATCCATTATTTTTTATTACATTATTTAATTATTAGATGAGGTTTAATATTATTTTTAATTGAAAATTGTGTGAAAGAAAATCTTATAGTGAAAACATAAATTGTTTTGGATTCACATTAAGTTTGATTTTTGAAGTATTCCATTTTTTTAAACAAATATTCTTTATTATATATATTTATTATATATATATAATCAAATTGAAAACAAAAAAATTACATATCCAAAATAGACCTCCAATTTAAACGTAATTGCCTTACAATTTTTTTTTTTAAGAGAACGAAGAGAGATCAAAGCCAGAACCCTAGAGAGAAGGCAGGCGTGACTAGGAAAACAGTGGGAGTGGTATTGCCGACGATACTTCATCGGAGGGAACACTTTGCTAGGGCGGAAGGTCGGAAGGGAGTACTGCGATGGGTGGCGTGGTTTACATCCCGGTGCAGAACTCCGAGGAGGAGGTCAGGGTGGCGCTCGACCAGCTTCCTCGAGATGCCACTGATATGATCGACATCCTTAAGGCTGAGCAGGCCCCGCTCCATCTTTGGCTCATCATTGCGGTTGGTCGCTCCCTTCGCCATCCTCTTCCCCTCAACATTGCGATCATTGGTCTCTGTTTTCCTCCTCTTATCCCATGTGCTAACTTTACGGCTGAATTCATCGCTCAAATACTTTATTTTTATATTATTTCCGTGTGGTTCTCTCGACATAAGGGGCTTGGTACTGTTTGTTTCTGTTTTTTTATATAAATATTTTCCTTCGGTTGAAGCATTCGCAATTAGTTTTTCCATAGAGTTCGACGTCGATAATGTTCAACTTTAGTTGGGAACAAACTTGGAAACCATACCTTGTCCTGTTTTCCCCTATGCTGTTGTTTGTTTTTTCTGTATACCAGCTTAAGTTCAGTTTTTTTGAGTTAGATAACAAAATTAGGATTCACCTAGCTGATTAAATTGAAGCTCTTAGAACCAAAAAGAATGACAGCAAACCATTTTCTTTTTCAATGGAGCAAACAAGGTTAAAAATCACGGCTATCTGTTTGATCTCGATTGAAAGAGTGGTTCTTTACACATCTCACATATTTGACTTAAATCCAATTGATAGATAGATAAAGCATCCGATGATTGGTAGTTATACTACTACCAACAGTTGTATGAAAGAGATAATATCTTGGTCGAAAATGAAACATTGGTTTCTTTCTTTAAAAGTGTGCAAGAGTTTAGCATAAAATTGAAAATTGATATAACTTTCTCCATATGACCAGAACATTGTTGGATTTTAATTTAATTGAAAATCACTAATGCTATTGATGGATACAAAAATGATTGCTAGAGTGCGAAGAACCTAAGTAATACACAATGCTCAACTGGTAGGTTGTAGAGCTTATTCATGCTTACATTGTGTAGATTAAAACAAGTCAATTTTGTCTGTTTCTATTTACTAAGAATGTATGCATAAACTGGTTTTTTCATAGGTTAAACTTTTGGAATAAATGTTCAGCCATTTGATCTTAATATGATGTTAGGGCAAGTGATTCGGTCTGTTTGAATCCTTGTTCATGTCAGTAATGTGTCCCTAGATAAGTTGAGTTAATTCAGGTATTGAGTTTGGGCTAGTCTAGTCTAGTCCACTTGCTAACAAGTGAACTGAGAGTTATAATCATTTCCCTAAGTTTCTACTGTCAATTTTATGAGTCATGTCTTGCATGGAAAACTTAAAAAGCACTGGATTAATTGGTTATCTAGTTCAGTCCTCCCTAACACTATTCAAAGCAAAGGAAACCATCATGGTTGTCTCATATCCAGAAAACTTGATGTACATTGTGTAGGCTTGCTTAATAACAACAATTTGTTTGGTTACCACCAGGAATTACATATGGTGGCAGTTAAATCTAAAATAAAGAAAAATTATGAGCATTCTTTACATATTATTAGTAAGTATTCTGAAAATTTGTCCAGGAGAAAATGATCATCCTTAAGCTAAATTTTAAATTTTTTAAATTTTCTTTGCTTTCTGACAAGAGCAAATAGGAACTGTATGTGTTCAGACGTGCATCTATTAAAAATTGATGAAGATGCACTTTTACACAGAATGGGAATATAATGGATCCAAGATCTTGAGTTGAATGTGAAAATTTTAACATAAAATGTCATTCTTTTATAGTTTTACTTAATTTTCTCTTATTTGAAACAGAGAGAATACTTTAAGCAAGGGAAAGTTGATCAGTTTCGGCAGATTTTAGAGGAGGGATCAAGCCCTGGTATATATTGCACATCCCCTCACTCCATGTAACTGAACTGTGCTTTTCATGATTTACTATCATGAATTGAAGTTTAAGCTTTCAATGTCTGTTTTGTGCTTTAAATTGTTTTTCTTTGAGCAGAAATTGATGAATACTATGCTGATGTCAAGTATGAAAGGATAGCAATTCTCAATGCATTGGCTGCATATTTCACCTATTTGGGAAAGATTGAGTCAAAGCAGCGAGACAAGGAAGATAATTTTGTTTTGGCAACCCAATATTACAACAGAGCATCACGAATTGATCCTCATGAACTCAGTACTTGGATTGGGAAAGGTTCGTGCCTTTACTGAGCTTGCATCTACTAAATTATACACCTAACTTGAGTATTTATTATAACAAAATTTTACTCCTATCACTTAATGATTGAATTAATCATTGTAAGTAACCCACTAGTTCAATAAATAGTTATATATGAATGTAAGCAATACAATTAACAAACATGTACCATATAACAATGCATGTTAACAAACTTTCATAATTCATATAGATTTTACATATTATCCTAAGAAATAGCAACAATTTGCCTTTTTTTTTTTTGTCTATTTTGCAAAACAAATTTAATCAACATCAACTTTAAGATTGGTTTAGCCTGTATGAGCCTATGCAACCATAAGTGGATGTCATGCAGTGGCTGCATAATGGCTCAGGTGGAGGCTCATTAAAAGTGATGTTTTTCACATAGTTTATATTGGCTATTTGGGCCTAACACAGAATTCCACCTTATCCATTTGTGCTCAAACAAGAAACAACATTGGTGGAACTTATGTAAGGACATTGTTTTCTTGTTCAAGATTATAATTAGTTTCTTTCAGACTTGGGTATGAGTATTAACATGGACGTGGATCTAAGTGTCCAACATGACTATTTCTAAACATTTTACTCGTGATTAATAGGATTGTCATGTTTCCACTCGATGTTGGTATTTGAGTCTTGGAGCAATACAAAGGTAGTATATTAAGAGTTCAAGTATCAGAGATTAAAGCATGATCTGGTTTGATTAAATGTGATTGCTTGGTTCGTCCCTACTTAAAGCATGATCTGGCGTGATCTGGTTGTCTGCAAAAATATGTTGGCTATGTCATTGATGAATATCAATTCATTACTAACATTATTGAGATCCTTATACAGGTCAACTTTATGTGGCAAAAGGTGAATTCGCTACAGCATCTGAATCATTCAGAATTGCATTGGTTGAAGATCCCAATTGCGTTCCCGCATTGCTTGGTCAGGTACTTGTGGACAGTTCCTATGTTTCTGAAATATAAGTATTTTTTTTCCCAATGGTATTCCATCCTACTCATTAAGAGAACAATGTTATAATAATAACAAGGAAAGAGGAGAATGAAAAAAGAAATCAATTGAAGTTGTTGCAGAAAGGATTCCATGAAATCAATAAAAACATGGTTATCATAAATGGACATTTGTGGTTCAAATCATCTGAATCAATTCAATTCGTGTAAAGTCAATTCAAACCTCATGTCTTAATCAGAATCAACAAATCAGATACTATTTGAAAGATGCAAATATATGATAGAGTTCACGGTGAGTAAAAAAAATATATATATATGACCTAGTGATTTACAAGAACAATAACCAAGCCTTATCCTACTAGGTGGGGTCGGCTATAATATGACCTAGTGATTTAAGGTGAAAAAATTCCTTTCAGGTTTTGTATTCAACGAAGGCTCATGTTTGAACATTTGCCTGCTTGCGTCCCATCCTCTTATCTCATTGGGGACAATTTACAAGCGATGTCTTCTTCCTTAGCTGATCTCTTCTTCAGGTGAACTCCAAGTGATCAAGTGTTGTCCTTAGTGAAAATCTTTTTCGACCATCACACGTAAATGTTGACCATAGAGCATCTTCAACTCTGGACATCTTTGTTCGAGACTACTGCTTCATTGTTTTCCTCCTTGAGCGTGAGCCTCTGTATACTGTCAGTAAATGACTCCGAATGTCCTCACTCCTGCAACATTTACGAGAAAATTGAATTCCATATTACTTGTGGGGTGAGGTGGCATGCTGATGTTCTTTTGATTAATATCAGAGTCCAGATTCCAAATCCAGAATTAGGTTCATCCTTTAAACATTGATTCATCGTTTGAAGTGGCAAAGAGAGCACTAAAAGCTCAACTGCAACCTTCACAAATCAAGAACTATGATCCTCCAGTTTGCCATTCTTTTGTTAATCTTGTAGTGTACAACCAAAGATAGCTACTTCGTTACCAGCTTATCAGATTCCATGAACCAAGACTCCTTTCTTCAAGGTCTATGATCATAATTGATGGCACATTTTTAAATTTTTCTCTAATAGCTCAATTGCTTTAGAGATTGATTTATTAAACTTTATTAATTATATTATCATATTAATTAAGATATTCATACAAATTCTAGTCAGATAGATTTTTTGTTGATCTAATATGAACTTTATGATTTGTAAAAGGACGAATTGAATCTTGATTTGATAACCTTGATTTAAAATTCTTGCTTTTCAACAATAAATTGGTCACAGAGGTCACAAATAGTTGCGTACCAGCCATGCTAATTCCTTAGGTCATACTCTTGGAAAAATTCATGTGTTAAGTTGATAATGGAAGTGTGTGTGTGTGCGCATGCGCGCGCGCGCGCGCGCCCACACACACACACACATATTTCACATATTAAACTTTCTCGCTTAAATATTAGAATGATTGATTGCATTGGTGCAACTACAGCTTTTGAAAAATTGGTGTTAACACGCTTTTGAAAATTGATATCTCTGAATCTTCTATTGCTTTTTTTTAGTTCACACATGTAATAATGATCTTGAAAATATTGTATCTTTTTATAACCCATATGTATCAGGAAAGCTTTAATATTATATTTTATCTTTCAGGCTTGTGTTGATTTTAATATTGCTGAGAGAGAAGAGCACTACAAGAAGGCCATGGATTCATATAGAAGTTCATTAGACAATTATAAGGTTTGTTTACTAAATCAAATGATGAATTTCTACTCTCAGTCTTTGGTATCTACTGGTAATATCATTTGATGTTGGCCAGAGAGCCCTGCAAATCAACCCTAATTGCCCAGCTTCTGTGAGACTTGGTATTGGTTTCTGCCGTTACAAACTTGGTCAGTTTGAAAAAGCTCGGCAAGCTTTTCAACGAGTCTTACAGGTATGTTGTTAAGTTATCATTAGTTTTTGCATTTTAGCATCATCTTGCATTTAGTCACTCGTGCTATTTTCTTTTCTTGAAATATGCAGTTGGATCCAGAAAATATTGAAGCTTTAGTAGCTCTGGGAGTAATGGATCTGCAAACAAATGAAGGTCTGCTAACTCCACTTAATACTTATTCAAGTTTTGATTTTTTTTTCCTGCTGATTATACCTAAGAGATGGTTGCATATTACCGGTCAGCCATACAGCGGTGAATTAATATGTGGCTAACATATATTTTTTGCTTTAACAAATTTTAGCTGGTGGAATTCGGAGAGGAATGGAGAAGATGCAAAAAACATTTGAAATTCATCCTTATTGTCCAGTGGCCCTAAATTACTTGGCCAATCATTTCTTTTTCACTGGTCAACATTTTCTAGTTGAGCAATTAACTGAGACAGCTCTGGTTGTTAGCAATCATGGGCTAATGAAGGCACATTCTTTCTACAACCTGGCAAGGTCATATCATAGCAAGGTGCAACTGCTCTACACATTGTGAATAATTATTGGCTACTTCTTCTGTTCAGACTATTCATAGTTATACTTCTCAGTCTTCCACATTGACTTTCTTTTTACCATTCATTTTTTTAAAACAATGACAATGTAGGGGGACTATGAAAAAGCTTTGCGGTTCTACATGTTATCTGTTAAAGAAATCAATAAACCACAAGAATTTGTTTTGCCATATTATGGTACGCAACTATTTATTTTATTTAATTCATCTTCATCATCATAATCATTACCGTCATCATTGTCATCAAGATATGTTAGTTATAACTAATTAGGGTTGTCTACATGGATCATTTCCCTCTAATGAATATTCGAATCTCTATTGATTTTTTCATTGATTAGAACTATTATCTTCTATTTTCCTTTATCCATGTTGCTTTTATGAGTACCTCTACATTCCTTGCTTTATTGGAACAGGTCTTGGTCAAGTCCAACTTAAGCTGGGGGATTTTAGAAGTTCTCTTTCAAGCTTTGAAAAGGTCTTGGAGGTCTATCCTGAGAACTGTGAAAGTCTTAAGGTGAGTGATAATCAAACTCTATGCACCTTATTATCAACTTGGTACTAACATTGTCTGTTGGTTCATATTTGTGTCTGTATCATCATCTTTCCTCATTTGGTTTTTCTTCTACTTACAGGCTATTGGACATATATATTCTCAATTGGGCGAGATTGACAAAGCTGTAGACACGTTTCGTAAGGCTACCAGAATTGACCCGAAAGACTCTGGGGTACATGATTTTGTGAATTATCTCTCTTTTTTTAATGATTCATTGTGGTATCATCAACTCAGTATAATGGTCTGCTTAGGATCATAGCTTGTAAATTCATTTTCTTACTGCTTCCTAGCCTATTCCCTGCATGGTGTGATATAGGAGTCATTGTCCTTACTTTTGATACTATAATTACCTTTTATTTTTTCCATGGATTTGACACTCAATCATTAAACATATGTCCAAATGCCATTCATTTTTGATAGAATTTATTGTATTATTTAATTCTTTATTTTGAGGCTTGTTAAACCTAATCCAGAAGCTATTAATATATCTTTCTTTAAATTGAGCAATCACTTCCACATAGTTAAATGATCATAACAGCTCCATCTCAATGCAACTGCAATACTTATTGCCTGAAGGATTGCAGAAGCTAGATATCGTTCTCATTCATATCCACATAACCCTCCATCAGTACGTAGATTCTAATAACATTTAAAATACCTTGTATTCATATTTCTTAACCTATCACTCCTCAATAAATATTGAAATCCCCACACAGATTTCCTTCAGAATGACAAGACTTAGTAAGCGATATAGCTTTTATGTTGTTTGAGTCAAACATGAACTTTGACACTTTGAACTAGTAGGAAACCAAATCCGAATGATTGTGTATGTCAAAAGTGCACATTAAGTAGTTGATCAAGGAGATACATACTAATGTTCATAACAAAGATCCTGTAACATATTCTATATATAAGTATCCCGGGATAGTTTTGATGTAGTCAACCGAGTCAAGTTAGGTCTTGTTAGGTTTTGATGTCTTGTGTCTAAGTGTGCAGGAACATAGAAGCACAAGAAGTCGAGCAGAAGACGCGACAAATGAGAAGGAGTGCACGGGAAGGGAGCCGAGGAGCTCGGTGCATCCAAGGACGAAAAACTGTGGAAGAGTACACCGATGAAGCGAGAAGGACGCGCGCAACGTTCAAGGGACGAGAAGCTAGCGAGGAAGACTGTTCGAGAAGAAGGTCGAAAGTTGGGTTCTGGTGAGCTCAACTTCGGACGATCAGAAATCATCTAAAAGTGTCAGAAGGATGGTCAACCGAAGGTCGACCAGTGATGGGGGCGCCCGTATGAATACGAGTGCCCGGACTCCCGGGTGCCCGAGCTCTCCGGGGCGCTCGGATTTGATACGGGCGCCCGGGATCGTCTGGGTTATCCAGAAAGAATCGTTTTTTCACCCATTGCGACGCGGATAAGAGTTGACCCAACTCAGGCGCCTCGAACCAATACATATGCCCGTGATGTGCCACGTCAGCAACAGGATTTCTAGGGCGATAAATAGAGCCCTTTGAACTCAGAATCAATACAACAATCATTGTTTCTTTCTTCTCATTTTGTGCTCAACTGTTTCTACTTTCAATGCTTGTAAAGGGCCGCTCCGCCTTAAGGAAGGAGAAATTCTAATATTGCTTTCATTGTCTTGGATTAACAACCACCCAGGTGGCCAGGTTGCAAACCAAGTAATTTCGAAGTCCCTTCTTACTTGTCTTTTTATATGTTATTTTTGATTAACTAATATTATATCTTGCTAAGTTCAAAAGTAAGAGATTGTGTTATATTTTCAAGGCTATTCACCTCCCTCTAGCCAGCCTGACGCGTTCCTACACTATATTTAAACTTTAGGCAATGTGTGTTTCTACTACACATGCTCTTCATGTATTCACCTGTTGATCATTCTGTCACTCAGCACCTTATTTCGTTTCATGTGCCAACTGTATTCTATGTTTGTTTCACAGCTAAACATTCATCACTTTACTGATGCATATATATCAGGTCTTAAGTCTTAGTTATGCTATTTTGTTAATCATATGCTATGGTGTCAACTATTGTTTTATGTATTGATCAGGCTGTTAACAATTGTTTAACTTTTATTTTTAGGAAGGAATTAGTTTGTCTTTTTCTGTCCATGGCGATTATTTCTTCTGTTTAGCAGTTCATTATTTGACAATTGTGAATTTTTATAACTAAATATTGTAGCAGGCATTCATGGAACTTGCGGAGTTGTTAATATCATCTGATACTGGTGCTGCATTGGATGCCCTCAAAACGGTATGGGTTCACTTTAGTTGAAAATAAGCACTATTTCATCAGACCAGAGAAACAATTTACATGTGTACTGCTATTCTTCGTTTAGCTGAACATTTGTATGTTATTAGGGACATTTTTTCCTGCTAGATGCCTTTCTTTCATTAAACTAATAATGTGATCTCTCTTCTGTATCATATGGTTATACCATTTGTAGGAGGCTTAGTTTCTGAGTTATTTGCAGAGGAAATCTGATAATTATTTGGATTTGAAGTGTCTTATCATTATATATGTTCCACCTTACTGAAGGTGTCATAAAGGCGATTCGCTTGCCCCCAGCGCCCCTGCCAACTCGTCCCAGAGCCAACACAGAGGTGGTAAATCACGGGGGGCTACTAGCCTGGATGTTGTGGCTAGCGCGTGGGGAGGGCGGACACATTGGCTTTGTTAGGTTTTGACCCCCCAGACCTCAAGGTGGCAACACCCACGCTTTAACCATCAGTCCATCCCGTGGGGACATGTTCCACCTTACTGGAGCACAAGTAGATGCATGAATTTGGTTTTCTTTATTAGTTACATTATGTGTATCAGAGTTTGGTTTAAAAAATAAAGGTGTTAAGAAATCTCAGTTAGTTTATTAAGGTTTGGTGATAATGAAGATTAAGATGCCATGCCTAACATATGAAATGAGTTTGAATGATTTAGTAGTGAAGTTTGTGTTGCAAATGATCTCTGTAATAAATTGACACTGGACCAAGTTGAATGAATTATACCTTCTATTCAATGTTTGATTGTAATTCAGGAAAAGGTTACAACCCTGCACAACAATATCTGTCTATCCAAGCAACTGCTAACGTGTCTTCATGTTTGCCTCTTCACGATCTTTTTAATTTCCCTTCCATGTTAGTAACTCTTTGCAGTGGTACTCAAAATCTCAAGATTTGGTGAATGCCATATAAGCATAATGGTTGGTTTCTTTTCATATTGTTGCTTGTATGATTGTCTTGTCTCTTTTTGCATGTCTCATCATTTGACAACCTTGTACCATTTTCTTAAATCATCATTCATCTAGTGATGGTAAATAGTTATCTTGTCAGTCAAACAACCTGCACAATCATGTAGATTTCTCAGTATGTCTTATGCATATTCGCTTTGTTTCCATAGGTATTACAAAAGATACTTTCTTCATTCTCCATTTTTTGATCGCTTAACCTTTAGCAGAAGACAGATTTGTTGATCTTAAACTTTCATGACATCACAGGCTCGCAATCTTCTCAAAAAGGGAGGCCAAGATGTACAGATTGAATTGTTGAACAATATTGGAGTTCTATACTTTGACAAGGGAGAATTTGAGGTTTGTAAAATTAATTATATATTTTTATGCATCTTAGTCCACACATACAAAAAAAATCCTACATGATCAGGTCTCCCTTAAATACAAAGTAGCAGTAATGTTCTCTTGCTCTTCTCGCAGTTGGCTGAACAAACTTTTAAGGAAGCATTGGGTGATGGCATCTGGCTTTCGTTGTTGTCTGGTACTATAGTCTCTAGTGCACAGTCCCTCAATTACAGGGATTTTAGTCAGTTCCAACAGCTCGAAGAAGATGGTGTATCCTTTGAACTACCTTGGGATAAAGTTTCCACACTCTTCAACTATGCCAGATTGCTCGAACAAGTGAATGGGACCGAAAAGGCAAGCAATTTCTACCGACTAATTCTGTTCAAGGTTTGTACCTTCTTAACCCATTCTTCTATTCACTTTTTCTAAAAAAATTTCTCCTGTCCGTGGACAAGCAGTCTTTTCTCGGTGAGTTGGTAGTCCGTCCTTGAACAAGCCTATCTTTTACACCATAGTGAGTACCTTTGTTGAAGGACTAAGTTTGACTGTGTAAATGTGAACTTCCTGCTCATGTGAATCTGGTTTTTATGTATTTTTCCACTATCAAACGAGAGAGTAGTGCAGATACATTGAAATTTTATTTCCTGCTCCATTGTGAGCAATGCTTTTGGATCACCGGAGCTACTTGTGCCTTTCTTCTGTAACTTTCAGCAGGGTGTATTATTTATTGGTGCACTGGTTCCTTATACGGTGTCATTAGTTTGTGTCATGGTACGTCATGGTTATGTGCTAAAGGTGGGACCAAGATCAGTCATATTGCCATTGCAGTGTTTGTTTCATCAGATTGGTGTTGCGTGTGGTTGTTCCTAGACTGTGTATATTTATGCTGCAGCCATGTTCTTGTCATCCAAACTTATTGGTCATATATGAGATCCTCGTTTCTTCCTTACGGTCAACATTAGCATTTCATCTTTGTTCATGAAGCTAATGCTAATACCAATCTTTTGTTTATTTTTCTAAGTATCTAGCATTATTTGGAAACTCTGAAGGTAATTGTATCTCATTCTTACTTTGCTAATTGTGGAGGAATTGTCAATTAATACTTTGTGTTCTTTCAATTGCTACTTTTGACTCTGTGAAACCAACTCTATTAAGTTCTTGTTATCTTATATTTAACAATGTTTATTTACCTATTCTTTCTACTTCCAGTATCCAGATTACGTGGATGCATATTTGAGGCTGGCTGCCATGGCAAAAGCACAAAATAACATTCAACTGAGTATTGAATTGGTACCTTAATAATTTAGCTCATTTGATATTTGCATGGTCAAACCATTTGACTGATTGTTTGTATGTACTAGATAAACGATGCTCTCAGAGTAGATGATAGATGCTCCAATGCTCTAAGTATGCTTGGTGATCTGGAACTTAAGATTGATGACTGGATAAAAGCAAAAGAGACATTACGAGCCGCTAAAGATGCAACTGATGGAAAAGATTCTTATTCTACTCTTGCCTTGGTATGTTACTCATTTTTGTCCATTGACTAGACTATAGTTCCTAATAACTTGCGTGATTATTCTCATATTGCTTGTCTTGTTTTCTTAGGAATTTGTTTGATTGCCAAGATGGTTATTGTTATTTTTTTAAATGCATTGAGGAACTTTTTTAATTGTCCTTTTGATAATTTTACTAGGGAAATTGGAACTACTTTGCAGCTGTACGGAATGAGAAAAGAGGTCCAAAGTTAGAAGCACAACACTTGGAAAAGGCCAAGGAGTTGTACACTAAAGTAAAATTTCTTATTCCATGTTTTAGGTTATGTGAAGCTTTCGCACTCTGTAGCTGAACTTTGCAATCTACTTATACGTTTAGTCCTGTATCAGCTCAGTCCTATGCTCAATCTTCTTTTATCTTACCATTCAAGTCATATTCAGGCTATCAAATTTGAGCCAAACTGTTATTTATTTATCTCTGTTATTATTATTTTCTTTTAGATTGGTTTGTCAGTTTAGGTTACAGAGACTGAAACCAGAGAAAATGAGGAAAGTGCTATAACAGCGAAAGTGTTCCTGTGCTGGAGCTTATTATTTGCAGATTAAATTGCTACTCTAGATTGGAGACTATAAGACGTAGTAAATTTTATATTCACCCTTCCAAATGATCGTGATTGGTTCTTCCTCATTTCAATTTCTATCAAGAGTATATTGAAATATTTTATCTATTTTACTCACTATTTTATTGCTCTGGGGTGCTAATCAATTATCCTGGCGAGCATGTAATAATGAACTGTTTCTGTGGCTGACAGGCATCTCAAGTCCATAAGAACACTGATTTCTGAATCCATATCCAAAACATCTTAAACAAATTCACATTGCATGTTCTATTCTTTAGTTCCCCTGATTATGCTTCATTCACCTTGTGCACTAAATTTCCGTTTGCAGGTTTTGATGCAACACACTAGCAACTTGTATGCAGCTAATGGTTCTGCTATTGTATTGGCTGAAAAAGGTCAATTTGATGTTGCAAAGGATATATTCACACAGGTTAATTGAATGCTGTTATTGATTTTTTTAATTTATTTTTGAGTTCACATAGGAGTGAGTTAAAATGCAAAATTTTTTGTTGGATTGTAGGTTCAAGAAGCAGCCTCTGGAACCATTTTTGTTCAAATGCCAGATGTGTGGGTAAATTTGGCTCATGTCTACTTTGCTCAAGGTCATTTTGCATTGGCAGCAAAAATGGTAACATATTACTAATTTTCTTTAACTTTGTTTGTTTGTAAATATAGCTTGACGAGATATTTTTTTCAGTATCAAAACTGTTTGCGAAAGTTCTATTTCAACACCGACACCCAGGTTCTTCTTTACTTGGCACGAACTCAGTATGAGGCTGAACAATGGCAAGAATGCAAGAGAACTCTCCTGAGAGCCATTCATTTGGCACCCTCAAATTACACACTCCGGTTTGATGCAGGAGTTGCAATGCAAAAATTTTCAGCTTCAACACTCCAAAAGTCAAAAAGGACTGCTGATGAGGTCTATACAAAATATCTCTTTTCTCTAGGTTTAATGACTTTGCCTAAAGATCCTCAACAATAATCTTCACATCTCATAGCATCTTGCAGCAGGCTTTACATTTTAATCTTAGAGAAGTTATCTCTGTGGGAATGTTGAATTTATTAGTAGTCTTCTGGGAATACTAGGCCATACAAGGGAACAATATATGCCATGAACCAGAGGCTCTCTAAGAGTTGGTGTTGGCACGCATGGTTTACTTTCTATTTAATGTAAATTCATTGTTTATGTTTGATTGGTTGGTTTGGTGCTAAATTTATTTCAGACTATTTCTCTTTTTGTTGGTGTTTGGTTTACTACTGAAAGAATATCACATGCCGTATGTCTATCTAATGGGCTAAGCATGTTTAAAGTTGTAACATTAATATAGTGAATAGCTTGATCTAATGGTGGTCTTTATGTGTTGTTTATCTCAATCAGGTGCGCTCCACTGTCTCTGAATTGAAGAATGCAGTCCGTGTATTTAGTCACTTAGCTGCAGTTTCAAGCTACCATGTCTATGGATTTGATGAGAAGAAACGTGAAACACATGTTGAATACTGCAAACACTTGCTTGAAGCTGCTAAGGTTCATTGTGAAGCAGCAGAAGCTGAAGAACAACAGAATCGTCAAAGACAGGAAGCTGCTCGGCAAATTTCTTTGGCGGAGGAAGCTCAACGCAAGGCTGAAGAACAGAGGAAATATCTAGTAAATTAATTTTTATTATGAATTTTGATTTCTGGATTTAATTTTAGCTTAAGCACTGATTTTGAATATTTGAAATCCGATAAACTAGATCGAGAAGAGAAAGCAAGAAGATGAGCTTAAGCAAGTCATGCAACAGGAGGAAGATTTTGAACGCATTAAGGTATAAATTTGAACTTCACCAAGTATTTATGAATTTTTGTGCAGATATTTCCTCCACTTTTGGTGTTTTGGTCCAGTCATGCCAGTCATGGAATTCTATATTTCCATCCATAGAAAAACTAATTTATCAAGAATGATGTTCTTGTTCTTGCAAATGCCTTTTTTTTCGATTTCTATGCGAACAAAGGGCCATTTGCTGGTAAGGATTACAAGTTGTCCTCGAGGATCTTTGCTTTATGAATTATTGAGAATACCAAAGTTGCTGATTTAATAAACTGTTGCTATTTTGTAAACATCAGTTTTCCATCTTAACCAGGAGCAATTGAAGAATTCCACCAATACTTCTGCTAAACGACGGGAGAGAGAGAGATCCCATGGTGAAGATGAAGAAGCTGGCGATAGGAAGAGGAGAAGAGGTGGTGGTGGTAGAAAGAGGAAGGAGAAAAAGACTAAAACTCGATTTGAGGAGGAAGCTGAAATGGAGTATGAACATGATGATAATGAGGAAGACACCAATACCTTCAATTATTATGATGATGATGGAGCAGACAAAGCACATAATGACCTTACTGCTGCTGGTCTTGAAGATTCTGATGTCGAAGATGATCTGGTAAATCAATTTCCCTCTATAATAGAAATATTGTGTTGATTTGTATGCCAGTAATTATTCTTCCAGTTACAGTTAAGTCTCTGAGTAAATAATATTTGTCATTCTCCAAATGATTTTATCGTAACAAATTTGTGTTCACTCTTGGGTCTCTTAGGGTATCAATTCTTCAATTAATCGAAAGAGAAGAGCCTTGTCTGAATCTGATGATGATGATGAGCCACGGGAGAGACCCAGGGGTATTGAAACTGATGATGAAGCTGATGGAACTAAAGGGAAAGGTGGTTCTGGCGATGAGGAGGATAATGACTAAATATGGTTATACTCTTCCAACTGGTAGTCAAATACTGAAAGCAAAGAAAGAGTTTTGCTGCTAACCATCTCATCACCCTAAGACTGTGAGTCATAATTTTAGTAATGCTACAATTTTTGTAGGAAACAAAAAAACTTTGACTTATACCTGCTTCAAAATATAAATCATATTCTCAAACTTGATCCATTGAAACAGGAAATAGGATTTTAACAAGCTAGAAAAGCATGCGACTTTTACCTGCTTCAAAGTTTAAATCATTTACTCAAACTTGATTGATAGAAACAGGAAATTAGGACTCTAACAAAGTTAGAAAAGCATGCTTGCTACAGAATCTGATATCGAACTTGCTATGTTTTGGGGAGCTAACACTTTTTTTTTTGAAATTTCTACTTACATAATTTCACCATTTTTCTCATATGTAAAGGTCATATACACAGAAATATTTACACTGTGTAATATATTCTATAATAGTTGAACAAGTTACTAGGTTAGAGTCCAACTTATGCATCCAATTCAATAGTTAGTATTTTCCAATTGTTAGAATCGGTTAAGTTATACCGTAAGAAAATTATCATTATCCTAGAGTACTTGGGTATAATTCTAATTCGAGAAATAAATCGAAATGATATGTACATGTTTAAACAATTTATGGATAAATTACACTAGTAGAATCAAATATGATATGAGAGCTAACATAGATAATTTTATTAGGTAATATCATAATTAGAACATTATCAATGATAGACTTGCTTCAATTTCATCATTCCTAAATAGTTGGAAGTTAACCAGCAGAACAATCTCACCTTGAATTAATTCCACATTTTAAAACACGAGTTAGCATTTTCCTCTAATTTGATTTTGCAACTTGGAAGTTTTTCCTGCGGTTAGTGTTATTAAATGTCCTACCAAAACTAATAAATCTCATTTTGTGCAGAAGACGAGAAGAAAATTGAGCCTGTGAGTGCTGCTGAATACATGCAGACAGATATTATTATTATTTTTGTATCACGAAAAATGTTGTGTTGATCAATTGAATATATCAACTTGGTTTGGAAAATTGTTGTAGATTATGGATCTCTCTTTTTCAGTTGAATAAATAGGCAATTAGAAACACATTTATAGCATAAAAAAAATGAAATGATCATATCCTTTTTAAGCACTTCGACGATTTGTTGCAAAATGACTTGCAACATCAAAGCCTATTTGGCTGAATCATCTTCATCTTCTTTTTTTTTTTAATTTGAAATGGTCAATTAAAAAATTGTTTGTTTGGTTTTTTTTTAACATCATTTCAGATATAGAGATTTTGAAATTCTAAAATATGAAAAAAATAGAGGAGGGTATATATCTTTTCTTAATACTTTCTTAAATCACTTATTAGTCTTCTTTTTTTGTCATTTCGCTTTTGTTATAGTTATATTAGATATTCAATTTATGTCATTATTAGGAGGATGATCAATTAGATTTACATGAGTTTTTTTAACTAAAGATAAATGAGAAAGCATTCACAACCAGATATATCTAATATTCTTAAACCAGGGTTAATCGTTTATTAAAAAAAATTATTTATTAATTTATCAAATCTCGCCTATTAAGAAAAATGTATTTGCTCTTTTCTTCTCTATTATCAAATTATAAAATAAATGTTATAATGTTTAGAGTATTTTATTATTTTACTTATTTTAATTAAATCTCGTACGGATATTGTATAAATTTTATGTTTAAAAATTAAATATCAGCATGAGATGGCACGTGCTAGCACGTCCAATACCAAGTAAAAAAAAAAAGTAAATAATTTATTTTTATCCATAAATGGAGGCTTTTAGCATCTCCTCGTCTCCCATCACTCGCTTCCGCCTCCGCTCCTCCTTGTGTTCCTGGTCCAAGAGATCGAAGGTTTCATCGTCGTCAAATTGCTTTCCTCTCGTGAGGTTCGATTTGTTTCATGTGGTTCTATCTGTGCAAATCATTCTGATTTATGGGCTTCCAGATGCATTCTACTTTATCGCCGTCTTCGCCCACGATCATCACGCTGAAGCCTATCGAGGCGACTCCGGAGAGCTTCGCCCCCTTCGGCCAGGTTATCTCCGCATCATCCGATGGCGAAAAATTCGGCCCTCAGGACGCGCAGTTGGAGCTCCATCGCGGCGTTCCCAGGTACGTCCGATTTATAGCTTTTGAGCTAAAAGTTTCTGCTGGATGATCGTTTCTGGTTGTTTCCGTGGATTTTTCTTTTTCTAATTTTTATTTTTTTTAATGGAAGCTTGAATGATTGTTTGACATGACCAGCTAATAACTGTAGTTTCAAATCAGGAAGTTCATTCTTTTGGATCCGGCATACAAAACAGGAAAACGAAGATAAGTGGATTAGCTCGAGAAAATAAATTTGAAAATCTAGGCTATGTTCCGTGATAGCCTCATACCAACATAAATAAGGGTTCTCTGATGTCTTTTGTCCTCTAAACTTATTGATGAACAGGTTGCTAGTTCTTTTAATACTACATATCCAGTCCAATTTCTGCTACTCAGGGAGGAAATAAAAAATCTATCAACAAAAATCTACCCAGTAGATTCTAATTATTCTTGTTTTTATTTCTATGTCTATGCCCCTTCATAGCTAACTCCCATGAGTTGTAATCCATGCACCTATAACTCTAGCAGCTATTCAGGAATCATGTTCATCCATCGGATGCTTTTGTTCACAAATTATCAATTTTGTTTTGAGGGAGGATCTGGTTAATATAATGAGGCAGACAAATCCACAATACAATTCTCAATCAGAAAAAGGGGCCAATTTTGAGTCCTTTGCACTCGTTGTATGGCTGAACAAAAACCTCCAACTCGTGGAGAGTCAAGGTTTGTATTAACTTTATGAATGCAGATATAGATCTATGAATCATTTAGGGATATGATTTGAATATATTAAGGTCCAGATCTATACCATTGGTGGAGATTCAAATGCATTTATTGAGTGATTTTCTAACAGGCATAAGATGATTGACATTAGTGAATTTGATTTGCTAGCATGAAACTGAGGCTTTGGCTTAAGAAATATCATGCCTACCCAATGGACGAAGTTGTGACTGTTGTCATAAATGTGAATGACTACTTAAAACATCTATATATTGTGTTTAGTAGGTGAATGGTGTTAAAGGACCTAGTTGGCTATGTATATCTCAGGCTAGACCCTCAATGTACATCAACGGACTTGAGTTGGATATTTGACATGTGATCATTTTGTGTTAACCTAAATCAAAAGAAAACTTATGACAAGGTTCTGGAGATCATGATGATTCTGATGTGCATTATCATGTAAAGGAGGAAAAAAACTAAAGTTCCTCAAGCCTGTTAACAGTGATTTGGTTAACCTAACCACGTCACACAAAAAGGTATTAAAAAAAGAACAAAAGAGATTTTGACAGTGATCGTTAATATTGGTTACAAACTAGTGCCTGTAGGTACATTAAGTTTGTAATTTTGTAATAATAGTATAGAAAAAAAATATTGTGAAGATGGAGAATAAAGCTAATTCATGTTTTCGACAAGGTTGTAAAAATCGTTAGGCGGCAGTCGGGCGGAGAACTACCGCCTCGCGCCTAGGCGGCCTGGGCGGGGCCTAGGCGTTTTTACTGTTTATAAGGAGTCCAGTTAATGGTATTATGAATAAATGTATGTTTCTCCTTTAGACCCTTAGCTTAAGATATTTCTATCATTTCGTCTACTAAAAGTATAATAAAACAGGTATATATCAACCAATTAAACATTGACTATAGTGGATTAGTAACAAAATGACAGTAATATTTCCTCTGAACTTAATCAGATAATTCAAAATGACAAGAAGCTTAAAGTGTTTAAATTGACCGTGTGGAAATGCTTAACATCTTCCTCAAAGATATAAGCTTGCTGATATGATCTTGCTCATTATGAATATCAAGGTGAAATTGATGGTTGTTCATCAAGTAGTTTGGAATAACACCAGTCCATGCACCAATGCTCACGTAAAAAAGTGCATCCCCAGGCCAACCAAGTGCACCTTTAATATTTTCAACAACTAATATTGCAAAACTTCCTACCTATCCAACGCAGCTATTTAATCAAATAAATATCCAAGAATAACCAATATGCATATGCCTGTCCACAACCCTAATTTCTTCTCAAATCCCACCTTTTCTATATTTTTTATATCAAACTTATCTTTAAAAAATTAAAAAAAATGGCTTGGGCGGCGCCCAGGCCGCCCAGGGTGCCTAGGCCCCGCCCAGGCCGCCCGGTATCACACATCAGCATTCTTCCAGCCACTCGAAGTAATATCCTCATACTATTCCTCCCTTATCTTTTTCATTTGACTAAAAATGATAACTTAAATGTTGTTGACAGGTTATACATCATGAAACTAGAAGATCGACATCTTAAATTTGCTTCCATCACTCATCATGCAAGCGTTACACAGTGTCTTGGCTCAATTGGTGGTGACGAGTGGTATCTAGGCATTGCTAAGCCATCTATACTTAAGGAAAGTGAAATTGGAAATGAGGATGGAAGAAAACCTATTAAGTCTCTCTGTGGACATTACTGCATTCCTCCTAATCCTAATGAAGTTCGTGCTTTCCGATTTTCTGGTCCTAAATTTGTGAAACTTAATGTTGGGACATGGCACGCAGGGCCGTTGTTCAAGAAGAAGACAATGGACTTTTACAATCTTGAGCTAAGTGACACAAATGTGAGTATCTGTATTTGGTTGTACTGAAGTTTTATGAAATGGTGTGTTAAGCTATTCCGAAGATTCTTATATTTTGATAATTTCTTGATATTATGTCTTGGTTTGTTTAGTTCAATTCTCGCTACAAGGATAGAAGGTTTTCTTTTGCAACGTGAAAAGTGCTTCTTATGCTGTGTTTCTCTCTGTTTGTGTCATTCATCTCCAGTTTGTAGTTTATCAGGGATGGAAATGAATTTCTTTCTATCAGAACAAAATAAATATGAGCTTAGACTTTCAGTGGACCTATTAAAGGAGGGAAGACAAATACTGTTGATGTACTGAAAGAGCAAGTGTGTACATTCTTTTTAGCCTTCAAGGCTACAGATTTAGGTATTTCAAGTATGTTTAAGATCTGAAATTATATCAAAGTACATAAAATATCTCAATCCATTAAATTCTTTGTAGATTTGTTCATACCTTGGCGGTGCTATCTGGTACCAAAATTATCATTTTTTTCTTCAAAACTGTCTCAGTTACCTGATCTTTTTTTCCAATTTCATAGATGTTATTAGTTTGACATTCAAATTCTTAAGAAAAATAACACAGGAAGCAAGACAACATAGATTTTATAAGATTAAATGCTTCCTGTTAGGACTTGTGAATTTTAATATTTTAGGAATAGTTGCCTCATGGCTGGTTGCCCCATTGCCTCGAACTAGTGCACTTCATTTAACTGTAGATAATCTTTGTGCACTGTTCCCAGAATCACGCCAACAAATTCCAAGGTTTTTAAAGTTTCTTTGCATTTTTGCTTTAGGATTAGCGATGCAAGTTGGGAAGATGGTCTTCCTTTTTTGCTAATCAGTTTAGAGGCATTGCCGACTTTTGTCTTGCTTGTTTCTTGATGATGAAAGATGGCTTTATGCAGATTGTGGATCACACGACACATAATTTTCGGAAGAACGATAACGTGGTATTCGAGATTGAAGATTGAAGAGTAGTTTTTTTTGATGGAATGCTACTTTCTAAGTCCCATTATCTGTATTGCTTGTATGTATGAACGAATCGTTAACTTGCCTACTTAATCATGTGTCGGTTCAAATAAATGTTCGGATTACACTGGATGCTGGTAGTTGTATTCTTGATTCTGTTGTATGCTTTCTGTTCATGCTCCCATATCCACAACATGCACATGAAACACCTTAGGCACCAAGCTTTTGGTGAGTGGATCGACCAACATGGAATATGTGTTTATGTACTCTACCATGATCTGACGAATTTAAACTCTCTCTTTAACCGCTAGAAACTTGATGTCGATGTACTTGGACTTCAACGAACTTGGTTGTTCTTGGCATAAGCTTTGCGGCTTTATTATTACAGTAAATCCTCAGTTGCTTGTCAATGTCATCAATGATATGTAATACTGTGATGAAGTTCCGCAGCTAAATCTCGTGATTTGATGCTTCATAGTATGCTACCAACTCTGCTTCCATAGTAGAAGTGACTACTAGTGTCTGCTTGACGCTCTTCCAAGATATAACCTCTCTAGCAAGCATGAAGATATAGTCTGAAGTGAACCTCCTGTGTCCAAGCATCTAACAAAATCGGAGTCTGAATAACCAATTACCTCTAGGTGATCTAACCTCCGATATGTGAGTATGTGTTTTTAGTTCTTTGCAAATACCGCATCACTCTTTTAATTGCTTTCCAGTGCGACGGTCCTGTGTTATTAACATATCTGCCTAACATCTCAACTATAAATTCTATATCTAGTCGAGTGCAAACTTGTGCATACATGAGACTTCCCATTGCTGATGTATATGGGAATTGTTTCATCTCCTTTATTTCAAGTTCAAGTCGTGGACACTGCTTCAAACTGAACTTGTCACCTCTTGACACAGGTGTGTCACCAGGTGTACAGTTCTGCATATCATACCTTATAAGCACATTCTCAATATAGACCTGTTGTGAAAGTTCAAGAATGTCTCTTGAACGATCACGACAGATCTGAATGCCTAGAACAAAAGATGCTTCACCAAGATCTTTCATTTTAAATTTACCATATAGAAATAACTTAGTTTTATGTAATATACCCTTATTATTGCTCCAAGCAATATATCATCCACGTACAGAACATGTATAACAAACTTGCTCCTACTAAACTTAACATATATACACTGATCAACGGAGTTCTCTTTAAATCCAAATGAGATAACCACTTGATCAATTTTTGATACCATTGACGGGACGCCTATTTTAAACGATAAATGGACTTTTTTAATCTACATACTAGGTGCTTTGAGTCTGAGAACTTAAAGTTCTTTGGTTGCACCATATATATAGACTCCTTTATATCTCCATTGAGGAATGCAGTCTTTACGTTCATTTGATGTAGCTCCAAATCAAAATGAGCTACAAGTGTCATGATTATCCTAAGGGAGTCTTTCGTCGACACGGGTGAGAAAGTCTCCTTATAATCAATGTCTTCCTTCTGAGTGAATCCCTTAGCGACAAGACAAGCATTATACCTTTCGATATTGTCTTTCGAATCCCGTTTGGTTTTAAATATCCATTTACAACCAACGGGATTCGAACCTTTAGGTAATTCGATAAGTTCCCAAACGTTATTGTCTGCCATAGATTTCAACTTTTCTTGCATGGTGTTAATCCACCTTTCAGGATTAGAACATTGTTTGACTTTTTGAAAAAATGTAGGATCACTTTCCAACCCTATATCAAAATCATGCTCTTGGAGATAAATATAATCACGAGAATTCATGATTCTCAGTTCCCTTATGGATCATCTTAAGGGAATTTGTGTTTGAAGTAGTTGAGGTACTTGCTCATCAATATGAGGCAATACTTCAATTTCAGTGGTAGACTCCTCGAATTGCATTGGAGATGTCATGGGAATATCTTAGTTCACTACGCTCACTGGATTGCAGTATCTATAACGTGCGATATAGTAACTATACCACTACTGATCACACTAGTAGTAACCATAGGAGGATCGTCAACGCTTTCCTCAAAAGATACTTTCTTAATTTTATTACTTCCACTGTCCTCAATGAATTTGGCATTTCCCGTTTCGAAAAAGGATCTATTAGAGGGATCATAAAATTTATACCCCTTTGATTTCTCAGAGTAACCTACAAAATTACAGCTAACAGTTCTTGAGTCCAATTTTCTTTCATTAGGCTTGTAAGGCCTAGCCTCAGCTGAACAACCTCAGACTTATAAATGTCTAATGCTAGACTTTCTACCCGTCCATATCTCGAATGAGGTTTTTGTTACTGTCTTACTAGGTACTCTATTACGAAGGTAAAATATAGTCTTGAGTGCCTCATCACACAAAGACTCCGGTAGAGAAGTGAAAGTCATCATACTTCTCACCATGTCTTTTAGGGTTCAATTGTGACGCTCAGCTACACCATTCTGACTGGATGTACCAGGCATGGTATATTGAGGCATAATCCCACACTCAGCAAGGTAATTTACGAAAGGTCCTAGACGTAGTTCACTTGATCTATTATATCGACCGTAATATTCTCCTCCACGGTCGAATCGGACGACTTTAATTTTCTTACCTAGTTGAAGTTCAACTTCGGCTTTGAAAATTTTGAACATGTCCAAAGATTGTGACTTCTCATGAATAAGGTACAGATAACCAAATCTAGAATAGTCGTTTAAGAAGCTAATAAAATATGTATATCTATTCCAAGATGCCTTAAGGAATGATCCACAAATGCTCGTATGTATTAGCTTTAAAACATCACTACAACGGCTAGCCCTTTGTTCCTTTTGTTAGTTGTCTTCCCCTTAACACACTCTATGCAGACATCAAAGTCTGACATGTTAAGGGAATTAAGAATTCCATGTGACATTAACCTTTCTAGGCGTCGTTTGGATATATGTCCTAAATGTCTATGTTATAGCATGGAGGAATTTTCATTGGTCAATTTACGTTTCGTACCTATACTATGCATTATTACATTGTCAACTGTAGGAGTAAAAGTGTTTAATTTATAAAGCTTATCAAGTAAGGAATCATTGCCAATCAAAATTGAATTATAGAAAATACTAAACATTCAATTTTCAAATAAACAAGAATAACTTGATTTGTCCAAATAAGAAATTAAAATTAAGTTCCGTCTGAAAGACGGTACAATGAATATATTCTCTAAATGTAAATAGACATCAGTTCCTAAATAAAGTCTAAAAACACAAATAGACTCGACTACAACCTTCTTCTCATTCCCCGTATAGATGTATCTTTCACCATCAAGCGGAAATTGGCTCCTAAGGCAACCCTGTATATTGACACTTATGTGAATAGTAGCACCAGTATCTATCCATCAAGTGTCAGTGGGTACAATAGCTAAATTGATTTCCGAACTAATAAAGTTGAGAAGTTTGTCTCTGGAATTTGCAGTTTGCTCACCTTTTCCTTTGTTATTTATCCTCTTTCGCTTCTTTCTCGTACATTGAGAACCAAATGCTAAGTGAGTACTCTCTAATGTATCAATCTTCAATTTCCCCTCCTCTGGCACGCATTGAGCAATAAGCTCATTTAATATCCACTTTTCCTTTTGAGTATTATACGATATCTTAAAAGGAGTGAACCGTGCAAACATAGACATCAAGATGAAATATACTAACATATTCTCAGACATATCGAGTTTTAGTACTTTCAGACTTATCGCTATATTGGACATCTGTATAATATACTCCCTTATGTTTCCTTTATTACTGTACCGCATGGTTACCAACTTTGTAAGAAGTATGATAGTCTCGACCTTTTCATTTGAGGTGATTCGGTTTGCCACTTGGTTAAGGAAACTTCTAACATCTTCTCTCTCTGTGATTGAGCCCTTTATTTGTGTCGGTATGGAAAGCTTCATGATGCTTAGACTCATGCGATTTGATTTCTCCCACAACTGAAACTCAACCCTCTACTCTATAGTGCTAGCACTGGTCAAAGGTTGGGGGGGGCGATCATTCCTCAATGCATAGTCTAAGTCTATATAGCCTAAGACTACGATCACATATTCTTTCCATTAAGCATAATTTGAACCAGTTAATATTGGTTATTATTAATGTTGGCAGTTCCAGATTGCACTGAAATTAAAAAGAAAAATTTATTTAAGCTCATGACTTAAATAAAGCCAAAAACATATAAAAATATAATAATATTATGCAAATAAATAAAATTTAAATGCATATGAATGCACTCCTTATGAGATACCAAATACAACATGATATTTTAATCTGTGGATTAAAATATAATTTATTAGCGGTACTCTCTGATATAACTCAAACTTTAATTAGTCACACAATGTGTCTTCCTTTGGGTCGACCCATTGTGCGCATAATATGATACTTTATGAGTTATATATTGGTTCACATCATACAACAATTTAATCTGCCACGCAATATGTCTTCATTTGGGTCGACATATTTTGTGCATACTCAGAATAAAATATAAATTTTGTTCAACAGTTGTAAGTTATCTTAAACATATATCTGGGATAAAAAAAATATTCTTTTGGGCCGATTACTCTTAGCATAGATATACATTTACCAATATAAAATGTACTAAATCTACCTAAGGTGCTTTCCTTTAGGCCGACATAATAGTTCAATTTAGTGACACATTGTGTAGATAGACTCAAGAAAATTCTAGATATTTAACCGAATAAATAATTTCTTTATCAGTCTTAATATCTCCAAATTAGACTTATTAATTGATTGATAACATATGATAATCGAATGGTATGATCCAATCGATCTAAAAACCTTATATATACAACTATATGATCATATATATATTTATAACCCTCCTTTAGAAATTAGAGTTTTTTTTTGAAGGTTCTATAATTAAATAATACTAAATAATATTATTTAATCCCTGGAGCATTATGGATTAAAAAAAATATTTAATATTTTAGTTATATATATATATGTATATATATAATTCTGAAAGAGTTTGTTTTTTTTTATTTACTGTTTTCAAAACCGTTTGGATTTTTTTTAATGCACTATATCTCACGTACGTAAATGGATGTTAAACGATTAAAAGTGATCTGTTACTCGATTAGAAACAAAATTATTTCACGTGATCAATTAGAATCAAAATGAATCGATTGATAACCTTTTAATCGATTCGAAACCAAAAACGAATCATTTTGTCGCTAGTTTTAAGGCTGATAATTGATTAAAAAAAATCAATTATAATTATTTCTATTCATTAATTTAGATTTGGTAAGCAATTGGTAGACAAGCCATTAATCAATTGAGCCATTGCAATTTAACCTAAAATTAGGTTAATTGCGACGGTTCTTCCGTCATTTTTTTTTCTATTCCTCACATAAAAAAACTTAGAAAATAAATCTATTTTAGAATTTTCTTATAGACTTTTCGACGATTATAAAATTGTATTATGCTAAGTAAACTTAATCTAGCATATAAATAATAAATCGATGAAAAAAAATTAAACTTTATTGTCATAAAAATGATGAAACAAAGTCAAGGCTCTAATACCAATTGATAGAACTTGGGTTTTCTCCTAACCGCATGAATTCTAAAAATAAAATAAGAATTCCAAAGAGAAAATACAAGATATATATGAGTATGGATCTATTGTTTCTTCGAATCATGACATAACAAGAATAAAATAATATAAACCGAAAGGTAAAGAATCTAATTGAAGAACTATTGTCTTTGTCGCAGCATCATCGGCTTGATCCTTGTGGAAAAAGATGCAGTGGAAAGAAAAGGAGAATCTTCCAAGTGGCTTAGGGTTAACGGTGCCGAAATAACTCTAGATTAATGGGGAACCAAGAGCTCTGTCAAGATGGATCCCCTAAACCCTTGGGGGTCTCCCCTTTATATAGAAATTCAATCTGTTATCAGCCCATAGATAATAATAGATTAGCCTAAGAGGTTCTATATATTAAACTCGCATCTAATAATCTGAAATCCAATAAACATAAGTTAGATTATTTTAAGGGTTTAGATTGTATTTACATATGCAACTTACAAATAAGCCTATCAAATAGGGATAATAATATCCAATAATAGCTTCTTAATTAGATCCACTTAGAACCCTACATGTCATTAGGTTGTCTATCAGCTCTCATCATCAGATCCTTGGAAACAAAGAAATCCTTGGATTCTATTATAATCATTCATGTAGTAATTGTGTTCTTCTAATCCCATGTTCAGTTGCGCATTAAACTTGCATCCTTTTTTACCTATTGCAGATTCTATAGGCCAGACACAACCCTTCGACTAGCCACTTGAATCTCATCTGATCTGTCCTGGAAAGGTAACACTATCTTCACTTCATATTAGATCTCTCTTTGACTCACCAATTGAAGCTCATCCAATTCTGTAGGTTGGACTGGCATCTGATTGCACTTTTTCTGTTATTGCTCTGGTTCTATTCTGCAATGGTGAGACTATCTTCGCTTCATAATTGATCTAGTTCGTCAAACTGTTTACTTTAACCCATCTTGAGAAAAACAAAATCCTTCTTGATGCTATGCTTTACTTTTACTTTGATTTCCCCCCTTTAGAAAGAAACATGGTTTATGCTTTGCATCCAGCATAATGATTTTGCCATGCCATGGGCACATAATCTTCTTCCATGCTTGTCTTCTTGTTCCTTTGTTCGCAATCCTACTCGCCCTTATTGACCTGTTAGTCGTCCAATTCTTTGATATGTTCGACTCAACCTATCTATTAATGCAGCCTCTTCACCTATCTATTCATCTTCTTTGATCAATCCACTTAACTAATTTTAAATAAATTAATATTTAATTCCATCAAATTAATGAATGATTTGTTTCTGATGGAGAAAAAAGATGTTTAATTCCATCACATTAAGTCAAATCCTAATGACCATTTCCTTATTATGGTTTCCATGTCACTTTGTATATTAAAGGAAGAAGATTACTTTTAATTTCTCTTGATACTCCTACTCCATTTTATTTCTTTCATTTTGAATTTCTGTTTGATTAATTTTGTATATATTTATGACATTATGATATCATTGATAAATTTTCTACTTTATTTTTCATGAAAATATGACTTCTATATTATTACAAAATATACGATCGGATATGCTATTAAAAAAATTGATTAAGGAAGTTGGGTAAAGTCATATCAAACTTGCTCACTTTTTAGTCATATCAAACTCAAAATTTAGTGATAGAGAGAACATGATACCTTCTTGATTGTTCCACAGTGTTGCAGCGTAGCTATTGAGAGGGCTTTCGTTATTGGGTCCTGTGACAAACCAATTGAGTAAAAGATAAGTAGCATAATTTAGTACTGATCCTGTCGCGAAGTGAGTCGGACGTCCTTACAATTGCACGGGTCTCCGAGAAGAGATAGGTCGCTGAAGTAGCGTGACGAGCTGGAGCGCTTCCAACCTGCGAGGCAAAGACCGTTAGAACCCGCCAGAAAAAGTCCCCGGTCAGACACTCCGACGATCAGGTCAGTGACGGTGGTGATGGAAAACAATAGAACAGTAGTGAAATTTACACTATCGCGCGTACCTGGGAAAATGCGGAATGAGAGGTATAAGTAGTCGGGGAAGCTGACAGATTCTGCCCCACCTGCCACCTGCTGTCGCGTAGCGAGGACAAGGCAGGCATGTCCAGGGATGACAGTGGCAGGGTAAAGTGGCTCATGCTGTGTTAAGGAAAGGGGCCCTGTCAACTTAAGAGTTGGCGCCGTTGGACGCCGTTCGGCCTGACACCAGGGCATGTGGTCGAGGTACGGGAGACAAGATGTGGCAGACAGATCAATACCTTGGCGGGATATCCCCCACTGGGGACCAGGACGACCGAGGTCCTGCGCCGACCCCGTACAACTTCTGGTAGTCATGTGTCAGGGAGTGGTTGCGCCGACTGGGGCGCTGAGTGACGAGGCCGGCTGAGGGCCTAGGAGGGTGCCGACTGGGGAACAAAGTAACGGGGTCGGCTGAGGGCCTAAGGGGGTGCCGACTGGGGCACGAAGTAACATCTTTCGTGGCTCGGGCTTATTCCCGTAGCGTGGGCCACCACGGCAGGCAGGGAGCCGAGGCTGAATAAGTCGAAAACCATCTATCTCAAGAGAAGGTCCTTACGAGACTATGTGGGCCTTGACACGGAAGCCCAGGGGGCCTGAGCCCGCGGCCTCCTACTTAGTGGGATCGTCCCGATCACTGGCCACCTTCCGTCTGACTGAGCGCCAGGCTGACGGGCCAGACTATGTAAGCTGGCCCGGGATCATAAGCATCTCCCTCAAGTCTAGTTGAAGGAGGCACGCAGTCCGACTGACTGGACCCTAAATCTGGTCCGAGCCTGGCACGCCCCTCGGAAGGATCGACCGTCCTCGATTGCGAAGATTCTACCACACCCGTGTTCTGTCGCCCAGAATATCGCCCGAGTCTGATCAGACGACTCCAGCTGGGTCGCACGTTTCTCCCAGTCGTTCATCGGACGATTGGCACTCCTCGCCTGCCTCCATAAGTGAGGCTCCTCGCTTGCTCGTTCTTCTTTCTGCATTCGAAACCGTCCGCCGTCCTCCGCTGCTTTGCGTGCCGCTAGGGTTGCGACCACTTCCTTGTCCCGGCCTTTCTTCGGCGACCCCTTCGCACTGGTTAGCTTCTCGCCTCCTCCTTCTCCAATGGCCTCTTCTTCGTCGTCTCCACCCCCGCCTCGGCCTTGGTATGCCACCTTGAGAACCACCCTCACTGCTCCTGACTTAATCCAGATACGATCGGACTTCTTCATCCCTGCCGACCACGGCCTACTCTTGCCTAAATCATATGAGCGCCCGAATTCGGCCCCTATGGGCTACATTGCCTTGTCTCAGGATCATCTTCAAGCTGGCCTCCGTTTCCCTGTCCACCCGTTCGTTGTCACCGTCTGCGACTACTTCCAAATTCCTTTATCTCAACTAGCCCCCAACGTCATACGTCTGATATGTGGCTCAGCCATCGTTTTCTCACTTCTGGAGATTCCCCTGGTACCGGAGAACTTCCATTACTTCTTTTACCCCAAACAGCAAGAGGTGGGCGACTTCTTCTTCCAGGCCCGAGCCAAAACTTCCTTCCTCCTGAACCTGCCCACTTCAAATAAGGGCTGGAAAGAACGGTACTTCTTCATCGGGCCTATCCCTGTCCCGGGCTGGCCTATCACCTGGGTGGAGGGACTCCCCGTTTCCGAGACTCTCCCCCGACATTATCGCACTTCCGCTGCCTACCTGGAGGTCATCGCCGAACTGGAGGACAGGCACTTTCACGGCGGACTTTTGTTGAAGGAGGGGATTCTTTCCACCTTCGGCCTTAGCCCGAGCCCCGCCCCTCCTCTGTCCGACGCTGGTAAGTCCTTTGGCGTCTGGTGAGTATATCTCTTAGTCATGCATGAACCTGCTTTGCTTTCACAGTTTCCCTATTACTGTCCACGGCCCTGAAGGAAGGCTTCAAGCTAGAGAAGGCCGAGCTACAGACTCGGATAGCTTCCATGCTGGCTGCTAGAGGAGGCACTGCGACAGCGGTCGTCCCGGCCAACCCGACCCCGACTGTACAGGGGTCGGTCCCCACTGCCTCCGAGACCGCTCCGTCCACAACTGTCCAGCCATGACTTCCCTCCAAACACCGGCAAGCATCTTCCCCTGCAGGGGGCTCGTCCCGTCCTTCTTCCAGCAAACATCTGGAGAAGAAGAAAAAGAAAAAGAGAGTAGCGCCCGAGCCAGAAGCCCGCTCCGCTTCTTTGGAGAAGAGGAAAAAGAAAAAGAGAGAAGCTCCCGAGCCAGAAGCTCGCTCTGCTTCTTTGGCCATTGTTCCGTACGTGGCCCCTGCTGTTGACTCTCCAGCCTCCCTTCCCATTGAAGGCTCCCCAGCTTGCCTACCAGCAATTCCCTCTGTCGTGGCTCCTAACCCTGATGCTGCGGCAGACCTGTCCGTCACCACATCGCCCGCCAACCTTCCGCTACTTCCAACACTTCTGACACCTTGATGTCTGCCCGGTCAGGAGCCCCTTCCGCCGAGGGTCCGACTGAGGACCCAGTGATGCACCTTTTGGTGCCCTCTCAGGCAGACCGTCGCCTAAAGATGCCCTTGGGTGAGCTACCCGAGCATCACCAGGACCTGCGCCTGTATGGGTCGGTGGCCGACCGCTATGCCCAAGGGCTCGAGGAGTCCTACTTTCGAGGCTCTCGCAACAAAGCTGACGCCTTTTTCCTTAAGGCCACTCAGGTATGCACAAAACGACCTAGGTCTTCCGTTGCGCTTTTTACTTCTGACTTATAGGAGCGATGTTCCTTCTGCAGTTCGTAGGAGACTGCCACGGCGTCTCCATGTTGCTCCTGGCTCAAAGCACAGCACGGGCTAAGGCCGAGAGGGAGGTGCAGCGCCTGCAGATGCAGCTGGCGCACTCCCAATTAGTTGCTGACGAGCCCACGTTGAATCACCTACGAGAGGAGGTTCAGGCTCTACAAAATCAACTGGCCCACTCGGGGGAACAACTCGAAGTGGCGCGCGGTCAAGTTGAGACGGCGCACCAAGCCACTTCTCAAGCAAACATCAGGTTGTCCACCCTGAAACATGCCGAGCAGAAAGCGCGAGCATTACAATCGGAGGCCCAGGCCGAGTCGGCCCAGGCCGAGTCGGCCCAGGCGGCCAAGTCTGACCTTCAGAGGGCGTCGATTGCCCTTGACTTGATCCGGGCCCAACTGGAGACCAAAGAGACTGCTGTCCTGGCCCAGTCGCAAAGGATAACTAAGTTATCCACGGAGCTCTCCTCCAACGATCAATTATTGCACGCTCAGACAGCAGAGCTTGAGCAGCTGAGGAGGGAGAGGTCCGAGTGGGAGGCAGCCAGATCGGAGTTGGCAGAGCTTCACGCCCGTAGGGAAACTGAACAGTCCGAGCGGGAGACGATTAGGTCGGAGCTAATGACGCTCCGATCTTATAAGGAGACTGAAGATTCTCGCCGGGAGAAGTACATGTTTGAGTGCATCAACGACTCTACCCACAAGGCTGAAATCGCCAAACGGTTCATGGATGTCATGGAGCCGTAAGGGCTGAACATCATCCGTCGACTCAGGCTTGGCGGCTATCTGTGTCCCGATACGCCTCCCACGGCCATAAGTCTTGAGGACATGTGTGAGGACTTGCCCAATGTGACCGATGCGCCCTTCACATGAAGGTCCGACCGTTTGTATCTTCTGCCTTTCTTTCTTAGTAGACTTGTGAGGGTGACGGGTTTTGAGCGATGTGCTATTTTTGCTTTGCCGATTGGAACCCCCTCTTTCCCCCTCAAATTCTTCAAGCCTGTTCTCTTCGCAAAACCGCTAGTGATCTTCAGGATCACCGAATGGAGCGCCCCGATCGGGGCACTGCCTTACTGTGTAAATCGTGGAACTAAAGGACCCACGGGGTCCGAACTGCTTACGAGGGCTTGCCCGCATGATTGGGTTGGAACCCGGGAAACTTGGGTCGCCGTGCGATCGGCCAGGCCCAAAGCACAAGGACTAATGGGGGCTGGCCCGTTCAGGCGAACCCTTCTGCGCCTATCCCATCGAGACGATTCGTATCTCCATCCCTGACGTCTGCTTTAATGAGCGATGGAACAGGGCTTGGGTGACGTGACGCGTCGGGCAGCGAAACGTTTGTCACCAATCGTGAGCGCCTCGGGTATGGCGCAGCCCTTGCGCATTTATTCCGGCTCTACCACTTCTTCACGCCTTCCCCTCGCATGATTGACCGTCGGATCTTGCGGTTTACCGAGGTTTTTCATGAACGGCTGAGATATTTTTCCTCCCTCTATACATAGGCGGCCTTTGCCATCTTCACTTGCACAGGAAGCCCGTGGCACCAAACTCCTCACCCATTTCTTCCGCATGTCGCCCGAGTCTTCTGAAGAAGCCTTTTCCCTGAGAGGGCTTTATGCTCTCTCGGACGATTTGCATTCTTCTCCCCCAGAGGACATTGACTGGGAGTTCTTTGAGATGATGCTCCCTCCTGGCTCACCTCCTTCGCCCCGAATATTTAAACCCATCACTTCCCCGCACGAGGGCACTTCGCGTAAAGGGAAGGAACCACTGAGAACCTGCCCAACTCCTCATATGGGAGTCCCAGATACGAGCGACTTTCCACTAGAAACTCGTCCTCAGGTGCCTCGTTCGGCTATCTTCTCATCTCCACATAGCACTCCTGCTCTTCCCTGCCGAGCGAAGCGAGCTCGGGCCCCGGCTTCTGCAGAAGCTACTGCCGCGGCGCCCTCGCCTTCCCCTATGACCCCCCTTTCGGGGCACGCGTCTCCCTCGCTTGCCCCTGAGGTATCGCTTTCTCCAGCGCCTCTAGAGCTTGCCCTCTATCAGTCAGGAAGCTCCTTTCGAGCGTTCTCTTCGACTTTGTTGAGGAGGGTTCGGGCGCTTACGCTTACGGGGGATCCGAAGGGAGGTGTTCGTGCCGTCCTTCGTCATTCAACTCGTCGCGGTTCTATATGCCGACCGGTTGGCAATACCGGCTCGAGGAATGCTGGAGGGGCTATTATCAGATGCCTCCTATCTCAGCCGATGCCAGTTCGGGGCGGCTTATTGCTTGCATGCTCCTTGCCCCTTTTCGACCCATGGGCCTCTGTGGGTGAGGATGCTGCCGCTGGCTCTCCTGGACCAGTCTCTCCACCCGCCGCCACTATCTAATGACTCGTGTTCAAGTGGTGGTTTGGACTGGAAGTCTGCAAACTTCTTCCAGCCGAGAGTCCAGAAATTCTGCTCGGGTGAGAGCTCCTAGGCCCGACCTGAGGAACTTCAGCTTATGAAATGTGTTATTTTCTCTCTCTTCTTTGCTTCTGACTTTTGCCTTCTTTTGTTAACAGGTGTCACCGTCAGTTCGGATTCCTAGGGGGTGGGCTATGCTCGAGGCGCAACTTTTCGAGGCACACCACCTGGTCTCCACCCTGCGGGCCGACCTGGAGGCTAAGGAGAATGGGCGGGCGGCTTGTGCAGCGGAGCTCAGCGAGCTTAAGCAAAAGCACGGAGTTCAAACATTCGTACTGAAAGCCGTTCAGCGACGCATTCGGCGCCTCAATGATTACACTGATTCCCTGCTCCAGGGTCGGGCTCCGAAGGAAATCAGCCGAGCTACATGAGCTAGGATCAGTCATTACTGAGGCCTGATCGCTTTTGTCTTTGTTAGTTGGAGAGGCCCTGAGCCTTTGCTATGTAATAGCCCCTGATAATAAAATGTCGTCTCTTCCTTTGCATATAATTGCTATTTTTGCGAGTTCCCTAAGCGAAATAACGTTACTACCCCATGCGAGGATTCCTCACTTAGACTCAAGTCACTGCATGCTCCTGTTGTTGGCACGGGTATTAGGTTTTCCGTCTTCGCGGGTTATCCGAGCCCGAAGGTTTCATACTCCCATGCCGGGACGGGGTATTTCCAAGCATAACGACCAATCAGTCGTAGGTGACTGATTCGAGACATGGAAATCGTTGAAGTGTTGATTGAAGGAGATTGTTAAGGAGATTGTTGCTCTAGGCCATTTACAGTGTCATGGCCGGGTCACTGACTTCTGGTGGCTTTGTCGGGTCGTATGTCTTCCGATTAGGCCCGACTTAAGGGACACCTGAGCCGGGGAGACGTTCAAGGAGTGTTCCTTGTCGTAAAACTTGAAGTATTTCGCACGCTTGGCTGGTTAACGAGTGGGGCAGGGCAAGTCACCCTGCATCAAGCCAGGGACTGAGCCGAGGGATGAATGTGTTTTGTTAGAGGATGGGAATTCAACCACTGACTCAGGCCGATTCTGAGGAACGTGGGCCACCACGTGTCCGATCGGAGGCACTGAACCAAAATGGGGCGTGGAGGCTAGTCCACTCATAACTCGCAGGTGAGGCAAGAGCTCGCACACACAGTCGAGCAGAACTCGGGGAGCATGGGACGCCACACGCCTTACTGAGCAGCCGAGCTATGGGAAATATAGCACACGCGGTCAGGCAGGCTGATCCGCGAGATAGTAGCGCACACAGTCGGGCAAGACTCAGGGAGCGTGGGACGTCACGCGTCTTACTGAGCAGCCGAGCTGCAGGAAAGCACACACAGTCAGGCAGGCTGATCCGCGGGATAGTAGTGCACATAGTCGGGTAGGACTCAGGGAGCGTGGGACACCACGCGTCTTACTGAGCAGCCGAGCTGCGGGAAAGCACACACGGTCAGGCAGGCTGATCCGCGGGATAGTAGCGCACACAGTCGGGCAGGACTCAGGGAGCGTGGGACGCCACGCGTCTTACTGAGCAGCCGAGCTGCGGGAAAGCACACACTGTCAGGCAGGCTGATCCGCAGGATAGTAGCGCACACAGTCGGGCAGGACTCAGGGAGCGTGAGATGCCACGCGTCTTACTGAGTAGCCGAGCTGCGGGAAAGCACACACGGTCAGGCAGGCTGATCCGCGGGATAATAGCGCACACGGTCGGGCAAGACTCAGGGAGCGTGGGACGCCACGCGTCTTACTGAGCAGCCGAGCTGCAGGAAAGCACACACGGTCAGGCAGGCTGAACCACGGGATAATAGCGCACACAGTCGGGCAAAACTCAGGGAGCGTGGGACGCCACGCGTCTTACTGAGCAGTCGAGCTGCGGGAAATTTAGCTCGAGAGTTTGATGCATCTGCGAGCGGGGTACGGACCATGTGTTTCCACTTGTCAGACATGTTTTACATTTACATCATCGCTTGTCATTCGACAGCTCGATAAGGCTGAAGGTGGATCGCACTCCAGGGTCGATCCTGTTGGTGCAATCTTGGTTAAGGTTAGATGTTTCGATGTTTGATAATGATGTTTGAATGTCATATGATGTTTGAATGTCGTATGATGTCAAGTGGGTCAAGGTTGACTGGAGGCTTGACGGAAAAGACCTAGTGGGACTAGGCACACCTAGTGGACTAGGTGAAGTCCAGGTGGATTGGGGAGATCGCACGCTGGCATGGGAAAAGACCTAGTGGGACTAGGTGAAGTCCAGATGGATCGGGGAGATCGCATGCTGGCAAGGTGGAAGTCTACCGAGAGACTAGACCTAACTCGAGGGTTAGGCGAATCTGGTTGGGAACCAGGTTAAGCCCGAGCTGGGAGCTAGGCAGTAGAAATCCAGGTTGGTCAACGGGGTTAACCGGACACTTGGTAGGGGATCCTAGACTTGTGGAAACAAGTTAGGTTAGACTCAATCGATTGGGTAATCGATTGGGTGAATCGATCAGTTGATCGATTAGGGCAGTTTGAGTGAGAGGACAGAAGGTGGCTGAATCGATTGGGTAATCGATTCAGACTTCCCTTAATCGATTGGGTAATCGATTAAGGGGTTCGGTAATCGATTGGGGTGATCGATCACCAAAGGTTGCGCGAGAGAACAGAGAAGCTCTGAATCGATTGGGTAATCGATTCAGGGCACCGGTAATCGATTGGCTAATCGATTACGGTTCGAAAACTAGCCGTTGAACGGCTAAGTGTGATGTGGTAATCGATTGGGTAATCGATTACCAAACCCTAGGCGTCGGGTATAAGTCCTTTCGCGCAGGTTTTGAGCCAGAGCTCTTCTCCTCTTCTTCTCCAACTTCATTGCCATTTCAAGGGAAGCCTTGGAGCTTAGTGCTGCTGCATTTCCAAGGTCCAAGAGGCAATCACAAGCTTGAAGATAGCAAGGAAAGGAAAGAGAGTTCATTTATTGTAAATCTTGTAAGATTTCCTTTGTATTTGCTTTGTTCTTGTTGTATCTTTGTAACAAGCTTGTAAGAGGTTTCTCCACCTCAAGAAGGAGACTTTCATAGTGCATGAGAGTGTGAGGAGAGTGGATCTTTGGATTAGTCACCCGGCCGGGGTGGATATCAAGTAAAATCCAAGTGTTAGCGATTGCTTGAAGTCTTCCGCCGCGACAAATCATCTACAAGCGAATTGAAGCTAATCACCCCCCCTCTAGCTCGTCTACCGGTCCCAACAGATCCAACCTTTTTCCCTTCTCGTTTTCTAAGTAATACGCACCCGAAGAAAGTTTTTGAACAATCTTGAAGGGTCCTCCCCACTGCGGCTCCAGTTTGCTTACGTCCCCCACAGGTTTGATTATTTTCCAGACAAGGTCGCCCACTTGAAATGCTCGGGGCAGCACTCTTCGGTCATATCTCTGCTTCATCTTCTGCCTGTATGCGAACATCCGAGCCGCTGCTCTGCCATGAATTTCGTTGACCAGATCCAACTCCAAACGCCGTCTTTCCGGGTTATCATCATCATATGCTGCCCTTCGATCCGATTCACACCCGACCTCGACCGGGATCACTGCCTCAGCTCCGTAAACCAACTGGAAAGGCGCGGATCCGGTGGTTTCTTTGACAGTAGTTCGCAGGGCCCATAAGATGCTCGGGAGCTCCTCCACCCAGGTTCCGCCAACGTGGCCGAGCTTAGTCTTCAGCCCCCTGAGAATCTCCCGATTGGCTACTTCTGCCTAGCCATTGCTTTGAGGGTAGGCTACAGAAGTAAAAGCCTGCTTGATGCCGTGTTTGGCGCACCATTCTCGTATCTTCTTGCCCTGGAACTGTCTCCCATTATCTGAGACAATCTTATGTGGAATTCCATACCGGCACAGTATGTCTCGCCACAAGAACTTCTTGACCGCCTGCTCGGTGATGCGCGACAGGGCCTCCACCTCTATCCACTTAGAAAAGTAATCGACCGCGACTAGCAAGTATTTCTTCTGAGCGGCGGCAGTCGGGAATGGCCCCACAATGTCCATGCCCCATTGGTCAAAAGGGCAAGAGACTATTGACGCCTTCAGGGCTTCTGTGGGCCGGTGCGGTAGGCACTGGTGCTTCTGGCAGGATAAACATTTGGTGACCAGCTCGTTGGCATCCTTCTGCAAGGTGGGCCAATAATATACTGACATTATCGCCTTCCGAGCCGTTGCCCGAGCACCAGCGTGATGTCCACAGATCCCCAGATGGATTTCCCTCAAGACATAATCAGCATCTTCTTCGTTCAGGCATTTGAGGAGAGGTCGAGAAAACGATCTCTTGTACAGGGCGTCGCCGACCATGGTGAATCTGGACGCATGCTTCTTGAGCCAGCGGGCCTCCTCATGGTTGGCCGGTAAGGTTCCCCGGGTGAGGTAGGTAATGATCGGGGTTCGCCAGTCGGATTCCAATTCCAGGTCAGCCTGCCTTTCTATCTGCATGACTAGCAGCGCTGGGCCGCCCGCCTGAGGAAGCACCCATGAGCCAACAGAACTAGCCAGCTTAGCTAACTCATCCGCCTTGAAGTTTTCTTCCCGCGGGACCTTTCTCACTTGTACCTTTTTGAATTCAGCCTTAAGTTTTTCATAAGCTTCTATGAAGGCCTGCAGCCGATCACTGTTGACCTCGAACTTTCCAGCCACTTGTTGTGTAACCAGCTGAGAATCTGAGTAGAGCATTACTCGGGCCGCCCCTACATGCTTAGCGGCTTGCAAGCCAGCTATGAGGGCCTCGTACTCGGCATCATTATTGGTGGCTTTATACTCCAACCGCATAGACAGGTGCATTTTTTCTCCGCTAGGGGAGACCATCAAAACACCAATCCCACTCCCCGACCGAGCGGATGAGTCATCCACATATATCTGCCACGCTTCTTCGATCTCGTCCGAATGCAGCTCACTTAAGAAGTCCTCTAAAGCTTGAGCCTTGATAGTGGGTCGAGGCTGATACTGAATGTCATATTTACTCAGCTCGGTGGTCCACTTGATCAGTCGCCCCGACGCTTCAGGGTTTGAGGCCACTCGGCCCAGGTTACTGTTTGTCAAAACCATGATAGGGTGTGCTAGGAAATAGGGACGAAGCCTCCGGGCACCCAACAAGTGCACATACATCAACCTTTCGAGTGTCATGTAGCGACACTCGGCTCCCTTTAATAAATGAGCGAAGAAGTACACTGGTTGCTGCTCAGCCGCTTCCAATTTAACCAAAACCAGGCTGATCGAATCGGCCGAGGTGGCCAAATACACATAGAGAGTTTCCCCGACCTTCGATTTTGCCAACACAGGTAGTTCGGCAAGGTAAGTCTTCAGCTCCTCGAATGCCTTGTCGCAGTCGGCATCCCATTGAAACTTGGTAGCTTTGCGGAGGGTTTTGAAGAAAGGCAACCCTCGCTCTGCCGATTGGGAGATGAACCGAGACAGGGCCGTGATTCACCCTGCAAGCCGCTGAGCTTCCTGTAGGTTTCTGGGCGGGGGCATATCAAGCAGGGCCTTGACCTTGCCCGGGTTAGCTTCTATGCCCCGCTCGGTCACAATATAACCCAGGAATTTCCCCCTTCGGGCCCCAAAAAGGCACTTGGCGGGGATAAGCTTGAGTCCATACCTTCGCAGCGTCTGGCAGGTTTCCTCGACATCCGACACCAAGTCTTCAGTACGGGCAGATTTGATGAGGATGTCATCGACGTATACCTCCACATTTCTCCCGATCTGAGCCCGGAAGACTTTATTCGTCATCCGCTGGTAGGTGGCTCCAGTGTTCTTCAATCCGAACGGCATGACGGTGTAGCAATAAGTATCGTCTGCCGTGATGAAACTGACCTTTTCTTGGTCCTCGACTGCCAGGGGTACTTGATGATACCCCTGGTAGGCGTCAAGCATGGAGATGAACTCGCTGCCTGCTGTCGAGTCCACCATCTGATCAATCCGGGGCAAAGGGTAGCAATCTTTCAGGCAGGCCTTGTTAAGATCCCGAAAGTCAATGCAGATTCGCCATCTGTTGTCCGGCTTAGGCACTAGCACCACATTGGCCAGCCAGGACGGGAACTGCACCTCCCTGATATGCCCTGCCTCCGTTAACCTCTCGATCTCCGCCCTGATCGCCTTGTTCTGCTCGGTGCTGAAGTCTCTTTTCCTTTATTTCACAGGCCGAGTGTGGGGGTAGACGTGGAGGTGATGTTCTGCGACCTCCGGTCGGACGCCTCTCAGTTCCTTGACGGTCCAGGCGAAGACATCTTGATTGCGAGCCAAGCACTCTAGCAGGGGCTCCTTCAGCTCTTCTGGCAATCCCGCCGCAATCTTGACTCGGGACTCCTCCCGGTCGGGGAGGAGCTGTACTTCTTCTTTGTCTTCATGCAACTCAGACCAAGGGGAGGATTGGACCATGTTGCAATCGGAGCAGGGACGTGGGGCTTTGCGACTTTCTACGTGAACATCGTCCACGTAGCACCTTCGGGCTATCTTCTGGTCACCCCTGACCTCTCCCACCTGGTCCCCGACCGGGAATTTAACCTTCAGGTAGAAGGTGGAGGCGACGGCCCGGAACTCATTGAGAGCAGGTCGGCCCAGAATGGCGTTGTAGGACGAAGGGGCGTCCACCACCAGAAAGGTGGACCACCGAGTCCTCTTCAATGGCTCTTCGCCCAGAGAGATGGCCAACCGAATCTGGCCAAGGGGATGTACCGTATTTCCCGTGAAGCCAAACAGCGGGGTTGCCACTAGCTCCAACTGGGGCTTTTCAATCTGGAGCTGGTCAAATGCCCTCTTGTAGAGTATGTTGATCGAGCTGCCCGTGTCCACGATGGTACGGTGGACTTGATAATTTGTGATAACGGCAGTAATGACCAGCGCGTCATCGTGGGGGACTTCCAACCCCTGTAGATCTTGGGGCCCGAAGCTGATTTGTGGCCCCTCTGCCTGGGCCAGACTAGTGCCAACTTGATAGATCTCCAGTCGGCGTACTTGGGCTTTCCGGGCCTGGTGGGAATCTCCTCCCGTCGGGCCGCCCGAGATGACGTGCACGCCACCTCGGATGACATTTTGCTGGTTGGCCTGTTCTTCTTCCGCCGCTCGGTTCCCTTGAGGGAATAGATTTCGAGCAGCTAGAGGGTTTTCTCGCAATTCTTCGGCCATTGGGTCGGCGTTCGGGTCGCCTCGGCCTGCTCCCCGTCGGGAGGTGTTTGTCGTCCTCGGCCTCTGGGGGCCGGAGCCCAACCCCGGCCGGCTTGTCGGCACTCCTCGGTGGCGTGCCCGTGACTCTGGTGGAAGCTGCAATATGGCCTCCATCGGGCGGGGAAGCATCCCTGGGTCACCTGCTGCACGTGTCGTCTTTCCATGTCCGCATGCTCAGCGGGGCCCCGCGGACTACGAATGGGTCCTCCTGAAGGTCTGGCAGTGTGAACAGGAGGAGGGGGTGTCGGGGCCACCGATTCCTTACGCCGAGCCGCCTGCGCTTCCTCGACGTTGATATATTTGTCAGCCTTTCCGAGAAGGCTGTCGAAATCCTTCGGAGGCTTCCGAATTAGTGAGCGAAAAAACTCTCCCTCCTGCAGGCCCTGGGAGAATGCACTGACCATAACCTCCTGGGTGGCAGTTGGCACATCCATCGCCAACTCGTTGAACCTCCGGATGTAAGACTTAAGGGTTTCTTTCGGCCCTTGCTTCAGGGCGAACAGGTTGAGACTCATTTTGTGGTGCCTTCGGCTGCTAGCAAAGTGCTGCAGGAACACCCTCTTGAACTTTTCAAAGTTCGTGATCGACCCGTCAGGAGCCGGTCAAACCATCTCTGGGCTGTACCAGAGAGAGTGGTTAGGAAGGCTCGGCACTTAACGGCCTCCGGATACTGCTGCAGCATAGCAGCACTCTCAAACTTCATCAAGTACTCCTCCGGGTCCGTGGTCCCCACATACTCAGGGACAGTGAAGAAACGAAGGTGGTGGGGCACAGGATCCTCCAAGATCCAAGGAGCGAAGGGGCTACGTACCGGCGCGGCTGAAGCAGGGTCAGCCGGAGCTTTTCCCTTATCCAGTCGCCTCCCGCGCACCAGATTGGAAACTGAGGCCTCGGCGGACACCGAACGGGCCTCGCCGACTTGCTCCCGGGGGACAATCACAGGGGGGGTGCAGGACCACCCTCAGGCACAGCAGGCCGGCCTTGCCCTCCCGAGATGCGACGCGCCACCAACTCTGGGCCCTGAGGCCCTTGGCTGGCAGCTTGGGAGAGCCTTTGAGAAACCCTCTGCTGAGCTCGCGTAGCCATGAGTACCTCGTACTCCCCTCGAGAGATATCCATGTTGATCTCATAAGGCTCATCTATCTTCACTTCCGATCAGGCTGCTGGTGTCCTTCCTTCTAGCGCCAAATTTGATCCTGTCGCGAAGTGAGTCGGACGCCCTTACAACTGCGCGGGTCTCCGAGAAGAGCTAGGTCGCTGAAGTGGCGTGACGAGGTGGAGCGCTTCCAACCTGCGAGGCAAAGACCATTAGAACCCGCCGGGAAAAGTCCCCGGCCAGGCACTCCGACGGTCAAGTCAGTGACGGTGGCGATGGAAAACAATAGAATAGTAGTGAAATTGCACTATCGCGCGTACCTGGGAAATGCGAAGTGAGAGGTATAAGTAGCCGGGGAAGCTGACAGGTTCTGCCCTACCTGCTACCTGCTGTCGCGTAGCGAGGATAAGGCAAGGAATGTCCAGGGATGACAGGGGTGGCAGGGTAAAGTCGCTCATGCTGTGTTAAGGAAAGGGGCCCTGTCAACTTAAGAGTTGGCGCCGTTGGACGCCGCTCGGCCTGACACCAGGGCATGTGGTCGAGGTACGGGAGATAAGATGTGGCAGGCAGAACAATACCTCGGCGGGATATCCGCCACTGGGGACCAGGACGACCGAGGTCTTGCGCCGACCCCGTACAGCTTCTGGTAGTCCTGTGTCAGGGAGTGGTTGCGCCGACTGGGGCGCTGAGTGACGAGGTCGGCTGAGGGCCTAAGGGGGTGCCGACTGGGGCACGAAGTAACATCTTCCGTGGCTCGGGCTTATTCCCGTAGCGTGGGCCACCACGCGCAGGCAGGGAGCCGAGGCTGAATAAGTCGATAACCATCTATCTCAAGAGAAGGTCCTCACGGGACTATGTGGGCCTTGACACGGAAGCCCAGGGGGCCTGAGCCCGCGGGCCTCCTACTTAGTGGGATCGTCCCGATCACTGGCCACTTTCCTTCTGACTGAGCGTCAGGCTGACGGGCCAGGCTACGTAAGCTAGCCCGGGATCAAGTACATAGCGTAAGATCTATCGACTTACCTCCTAACAAGCTCTGGATAGATAATAAGATTGTCTGCAATCATAAGCCGAAGACCACATGTCCTGGATTGGAGAATAGGGATAACATGAATAATAGTACATAGTAATGCAATAACGTGATCAAACCAAGACGTAAGGTGTCTAAACAGATGTTGCCACATTGGTCAATATTTGGATGGAAGCATGGAGTTTTAAACTTAACTAGAGGTGGTTTAAATGGATAGTCCAACGGGAACTTTCGTGACAGTTTGTAAGACAGCCCTTCATAAGGAGTCCCTTTGCTTCCCTCAATGGTACCTATCCAAGAGAAGATATTTTCACCTTCTGGAAAGGCTGATACTCCTGTACCTCCACTCATCTGTCGATCATCAAACACAAAGAAAAATGGGGAAAACAAAACTTGTAAATAGTGATCTTAGCGGTAGGGCCGAGCAAGAATGCAAAAATATGTTCAATGACTTTCAAATGTAATAAAAGAAATAACTTTTCATTCAAATGATTAAAATTAAAAAAGAAATTTAGAGCACTCTTTTTTCCTTAATCTCGTTTGATTTACCCCCTCTAAGTTCTAACTATAGAAATTTCTAAACAAGCTCACACCATCTGAATCAATTTTCTCTCATTCTATTATTTATTAACGCTACACCTAATTGCTCTAAACAATTTTTTATCCATTCCAGTAACTCCACATGGCAACATTCTCATTTGTGTTAAATTGCGTTGTTTTCTGTCATTGAACATGATTTGTTTTGTTATTTCAGCTGATAACCATGCATAAAGATAGACATAATGAGTTGACATTGATCTATACCTACAACGGTAGGAAAGCCATTGATCACACTTCAAAAGTTCAACCATTGACAGTGTGACATTATTGTTGATACCTATTATATTATTAATGCCATAAATAAATATTCATCTATTCTGTAAAATTAACCACAATAGTTCTCTAGCTAGGAAATCTGTTATAAATTCTAACCGAACACATCTCATGACAAGAAACCAAATTGATTCATAAAAATGTCTTAACTCTTATCATCCCCTCAAAAATTACCAATCTCAAAAGTCGAAAAATCATTCAAATTCTCTGCGTGAATAGCATAACTTGTATATGTTTTCTTGCTCTTCTCTCAGTTGGCTGAACAAACTTTTAAGGAAGCATTGGGTGATGGCATCTGGCTTCTGTTGTTGTCTGGTACTAATTATAGTCTCTAGTTTACAATCCCTCAATTACAGGGATTTTAGTCTGTTCCAACAGCTCGAAGAAGTTGGTTTATCCTTTGAACTACCTTGGGATAAAGTTTCCGCACTCTTCAACTATGCCAGATTGCTCGAACAAGTAAATGGGACCGAAAAGGCAAGCAATTTCTACCGACTAATTCTCTTCAAGGTTTGTACCTTCTTAACCCATTCTTCTATTCACTTTTTCTAAATTTTTTTTCTCCTGTCCGTGGACAAGCAGTCTTTTCCCAAGTGAACTCCCGAGCTGAATTCCCGAGCTCCCGAGCGAACTCCCGAGCGGCGACTCCCGAGCGGTGAGTTTCCCGAGCTCCCGACCAAGCGTCCCGAGCTCCAGACAAGATCTCCCGAGCTTCCGACCAGATGTCCCGAGCTCTGAGTAGTATCTCCCGAGTAGTAGTCGGACGTCTCCCGACCAGGAAATTGCTGAGGCCTGCGCAACGCAGCTTCCTTGAAACAGATTTGTCCTCCTCCGGCGGTGTTCCGAGGCTCAGATGGACGTTTGTCTCTCAGGATACAACAGTGGACCACGGGCACAACGGAATACTCGTTGCTCGTGACGAACCGAGGAAGCACCCGAACGCTATCACAGGAGGTCGGGAACGAGGTGGAAGAGAATCACTTTCTCTGTGTCTGTGTCTTTTGCTCTCAGTCAGCCCCTTTATATATGCTCAGACCCCCTGCAGTATTCAATAACGAATTAATCGTCACTTACTGCCAATTAATCGACCAGATCCGAACGCCTGAGGGTTACTGATTTTGCATTAATCAAAAATTAATGCATCAGTTACATTTGAGCAAAACCAATTTGGCAAAACGTTGGTTCATCTGCTTGGATAAATTTTATCTCGACCGGTCGGACATTCGACGCGCGCAGGTCGAGCACGCACACGAGTTCACTTGGTTCAGTACAAATCCAGGCCCTAGATTTGCACCCACGCGTGAGAGAGAGCCTCTCCCTTAGCATTTGTTCACAACTATCATGCTTGTGAAATAATATAAATCAACCATAATGCCTTAAAATTCCCAATGTAGGACTAAAGCCCCACTTACAATGGAATCCCTTCATTCTCCACCTCACTTTCTACTCACTAGAAAGTCCCACCGTCTCCCTTTCCATTCACATGATATCCAACAATATATTCTATCATAGTTGAACAAGATAGTTGAACAAGTTACTAGGTTAGAGTCCAACTTATGCATCCAATTCAATAGTTAGTATTTTCCAATTGTTAGAATCGGTTAAGTTATACCGTAAGAAAATTATCATTATCCTAGAGTACTTGGGTATAATTCTAATTCGAGAAATAAATCGAAATGATATGGACATGTTTAAACAATTTATGGTTAAATTACACAAGTAGAATCAATGATGATATGAGAGCTAACATAGATAATTTTATTAGGTAATATCATAATTAGAACATTATCAATGATAGACTTGCTTCAATTTCATCATTCCTAAATAATTGGAAGTTAACCAGCAGTACAATCTCACCTTGAATTAATTCCACATTTTAAAACACGAGTTAGGATTTGATTTTGCAACTTGGAAGTTTTTCCTGCGGTTAGTGTTATTAAGGGGGCGCTTGGTAAACGAGATTAGAAGGCGGGTTTCATTCTCATTTATGATATTTGGTATATGGGAATCGGAATCAAAATATGGATATAATACCCTTCATTTCACTACAAAAAATTTCAGCCTTACTGACGGAATTTACCGTCGGAATTCCGTCGGCAGAGACCATTCCCGACGGAAAAAATATTGACGGAAAATTATTCGTCGAGGACAATATTTCCGACGGAAATATGGGTCCGTCGGCAAAAGAAATGTACCGACGGAATTTTCCGTCGACCAATACCGACGGAAATACAACCCCGTCGGAAAATAGCAAGGCCGGGATGAACGAATCCTCCGACGGAAACAGTCGGAAATTTCCGACTGAAACACTGTTTCCGTCGGCATGTGCTGGGTTTTTTATCGGGAAATTTCCAACGGAACTACTATTTCCGTCGGTATTTTTTAAATATCGTCGATAAATTTTGTCGATACATTACCGACGGAATCCATTGTTCCGTCGGTATTCCATCGGGAATTTTAAAAAAATTTAAATAAACAAATTATATTTTGTCCTCAACTGATACTAAGATTACAAAAATTTACATACTTCTTTTCACATACTAATAACACAATACAATATTCACATACTAAAACAAAATTTGATTAATGGTAGAAAAATATTTTCATTGACAAAAATCCATACGACAAAATAAAATAATTTACACAATAATTTATCATTGACAAAAAAATAATATTTTACAAGTCTCCAAATGCATAGCAATCAAGAAAAGTAGAACAATACATGTTTTCATCCAATCCTAACAACAATACAAGTTTCGAAAAATGAAGTTCGCTCTCTAAATGGTCAATGTCTACTAGCAGCTGTTTGTCATCCAATCTTCTAACCTCCTTGATTTTTGTGATATTTCATTCTTGTAAATCATCTGCACCATGAACAGAGGCAAGTAGGAGGGAGGTTGCAGATAATAGAGCACATGGATCACAATTGTTCAATACAAACAAGGATGATGGCCATTGGCAGTCAGGGCTTTCGTTTCATTTAAAAAACGGCAATTTACCAAAGGGCCTACGTAACAATACGAAATTACCAAAGGGCGTCCCATGGTTTCTATTTTACCAAAGGGCGCAGCCCTTTAAGTGAACTTCCTATTATACCCTTGGCGCCACAATAGACCTTTTCCATTCCCATATTCGAGACATCCGAACTACTTTTGCAGTAAAATAAGAATATGTGGTTCGGATGGCAAGGTAGTGGAAATATTCTCAGCCTATATATATAATACTAACTTGCAAAAGTCGAATCATCACGAGGGTACGTATATATTTCGACTTTGCACAACTCAATTGATCAAGGCAGCTGAGGAAGATAGGTGTTGAAGGAGAAAAAGCAAGCAACAGATTGGTAACAAATACAAATAGTAATGTACGTATGATTGTCATCTTTGATATTGTATCAGACCTGGTTTTATACTTATCAACTCTTGCTACAATTTGTATGTTTGGAGAAGTCTAAGGGTGATATGATTACATAATAAGGCTCTGTGAAATTTGTTAAAATGAAGATAAAAAAATGTTTGAATTCGACCTAGGGATAATATATTACCATATCAGGCCCTAGAAGGGCCAGAAATTAAAGGAGTTAAATCCCTAGGAGTGCATGATATCATTAGATTTCAGGCCCTAGGAGTGAATCAAATATGTTGTTTTCAGGCATTGGCAGGGGCTGAAAAAAAAAGAATTCAGGTCCTCCCAGGGCCTGAAATGAAAAGATTTCAGGTCCTTACAGGTGCTGAAATCATTGGATTTGAGGGCCTGAATCAATATAATTCAGGCCCTGTGATTTCAGGCCCTGGGAGGCACAAGGGGGTGGGCCTGAAATAAAATGATTTCAGGCCCACGGTGGGCCTGAAATAAATCATTTCAGGCCCACGGTGGGCCTGAAATAAATCATTTCAGGCCCAATGGAGGGCCTGAAATAAAAAATTGGCAGGGCCAGGGTGGGCCTGAAAGCACTTAAACTGGGCCTGAATACCTCCATTTCAGGCCGAGGGTGGGCCTCAAGTGGGAAAATTTCCGGGTTTTTCAGCAAGGTTAGAGGTTTGGGCCTTCCTAGGTCCTTGATTATGTTTTTCAAAGTTTGCTAAATGTAATTGTAATTTATTTTTCAGGGATGATAATGATGTTGACGAAATTATCTCCGAAATATGGAATACTCTTGATGATAATGCTGTCACGGGGAATGGATCAGAAATTACAAGGAATTTGACAATTGATCTAAATGAAGAAGCAACTAATATAGAAGGTGAGGGTTTGAATTCTTTTTCAAGAGTTGTTGAATTCTTTGAGGCAACTTGGAGTGGGGAGGAAGGAATTGAAATCCGGAATGCAAATGAATTAGAACCCATTACAAGTGTACTAGAATTCCAAGCCGATGATATGCAGATTGAGGAATATGATTTCCCCCCAGATGAGTACAGTGACTTAGAGGAGGAGTTTCCATTAGCTGAAGATCCTTATATTTTAAATTCTCGATTGCTTGCTGGGAAAATTGGAGAGTTACAGGCAAGAGATGAGCATGAATTTTTTGTGGGGCAGATATTCCCATCTAGAGAAGAATTCAAGAATGTACTTGTCAAACATGCCATGATTAAGCATATGAGATATAACCCAGTTGACACCCGAAAAAATAGAGTTAAAGCAGTGTGCTTCAACCAACCATGTACATGGAGAGTAGTAGCAAGGGGGGAAGTAGAGTTCACTGTTACAAAATATATAAAGGAACACCAATGCGGAACTGTTAGGGAAAGTGCTGATCATCATGCATGCTCTTCATCATTTGTTGCTTCTTTTGTTGAAGAGCAATTTCTTCATAATGAACAATACAAACCAAGTATGATTATATCAGATATTAAAGCTAGATTTGGAGTGACCATATCATACAGAAAAGCATACATAGCTAGGGAGAAAGCATTGAAAAAGGTTGTTGGAGATTATGATGAGGCTTACAGAGATCTTCCACAATATCTGCGTGAGTTAAGAGCTAGAGATCCTGAAACGTATGTGGCACTATGCACGAATGGTGACAATCAGTTCCAGCGGTGTTTTTGGGGTTTTGGTGCTTGCCGAAGGGTTTTCAGGTCTTATTTGCGTAGACTTATCGGAATTGATGCCACACACCTAAGAGGAAAGTTTCCGGGAGTAATGTTGATTGCAACGACGATTGATGGTAATGACAATATTCTTCCAGTTGCCTTCGCAATAGCTGAAGTTGAATGTGGGTCTGCATGGGAGTGGTTTTTGGAGCATACAAAGAGGTTCTTTGGTGTCGATGATCACTCAATCACCATAGTATCAGATAGACATCGGGGCATTATATCAGCAGTTAGAAAAGTCTACCCAAACGCGCATCATGCCTTTTGTTGCCACCACATGTGTTGTAATATAGTAACTGATACTGGAAGTAGAGCTGCTGTAGGTTTGTTTTGGGCAGCAGCACGAGCCAACACAACACTCCAATATGATATGATAATGCAGACAATGCTTGAAAAACATCCAGTTGCCCATAATTGGCTTCACAACATTGACCCTAAAAGGTGGGCAAATGCACACTTTACAGGGAGAAGGTACAGAATGCTTACCACGAATTGTGTGGAGAGCTTAAATGCTTTGTTCAAGTCTACACGTGAGCTTCCCATAAACAGGTTAATTGATAATACAAGAAGAAAAGTTGCTCAATGGTTCTATAACCGTAGAGAGCAAGTCTCCAAATGGCAGCTTGCTTTGACACCTTATGCTACAAAAGAAATGGATTCAAGGAGAGAGAAAGCAAGAGCTTATAAGGTTCACCCTTACTCTCAATCAGAAATGGAAGTAGAAACATGGGGCACTTCATACATTGTTGATTTGGAAAAAAAGTTTTGTCATTGTGGGGAGTTTCAAATTTCAGGACTTCCTTGCTCACATGCTATTGCCGTAATCATTCACAGGAACATGGATACACTTCCTTATTGTGAGCATTTTTTTATTCTGAAACTTGAAAGTGGGTTTACATGGATCGTATTTTCCCTTGTAGAAGCAAGCAGTTTTGGCCTACTGGAGTAAACGACATTACAGTTCTATGTCCCCGTAGCCTTGTGCAGCCTGGTAGACGAAAGAAGGCACGGATAGAGTCCAGACACAATGGCAAGGTCAAACTAAAATGCAGCCGGTGCAAACAACTTGGTCATAATAAAAGGACATGTAGAATGCCGCCAGCCCCAAGGTCTTGAGTTAATTGGTATATGTAGTGACCCAATATTCTGAGTGAAGTGTATATTTTGTATGGAGGATAACTGAATGTAAAGATTTCGTATATTTTACAGCTATAGTATTGTCAAAAAACTAGTTGTTGTTAATGTTGTGACTTGAAGAAGTATTTCAATATTATGATACATTTCTTCTTGTGTAAAGTGATGTAAGCAGAATTGAGCAGTTGTGAAGTTTTCGGATTTTGAAACCCACCAAAATGTAATTTCTGGTCTTGAAGTCCTGAAGTCCTATGGTTTGTGAATATATGTCATTTGAGACCCCTTTGTTTGTTTGTTTGCTTTGTTGAATCATTGTTCTGTGCCAACTGATACTGTATTAACACGTAATTGATAATCATTAGGACTAAGTTTGGAGACCAAAAATACCATCTCCTAGCTATCTAAACTTTAACTACTGGTAATGAGCTTTGAGAATTGAAAATATCATAGGTCCATGAAACAAACCTCCTGCTGTGCCAAATTCTGAAAAAATGAGGTAATGATGTGGATGGAATTAAATTATGGTATGCAATGTCTATGTAGGTACTCTTTTTTTTGTTTAATATTAAAAATAATCTCACAACATGTATATTTATATAAAATATTTAATCATTCTAATATTGAATTATTTGAAATCTGAAATGAGATTATTTGAATTCTGAACATTATTGTGTCAGGCCCAACCTGGGCCTGAAATGGAATTATTTCAGGCCCAGAGTGGGCCTGAAATGAGATGATTTCAGGCCCACGCTGGGCCTGAAATAATTCTATTTCAGGCCCAGCGTGGGCCTGAAATCATCTCATTCAGGCCCACGCTGGGCCTGAAATGATATTATTTCAGGCCCAGCGTGGGCTTGAAATCATCTCATTTCAGGCCCAGCGTGGGCTGTGATTTAAAATTAGGGTAGAGGAAAAGTAATGTTCAATATTACTTATAGTATCGATAAAGGGACAGATTATAGATTACAGTTTTAGACAATAACAAGGATCGAAAGCAATGCTCCAGTGGAGTATCAAAATGGTTTACATACATTTTAACTACAAACATATATTGTTTGTCATTAAACTTACATTATACAACTGAATCATTTTGTTTCAGGCACTGACTGGGTTTCCTAAAATGCTTTTGTTTCAGGCCCAATGTGGTCCTCATTTCAAATGATTCTAGCAAAAACAAGGTTCAATATTACTGAAAAAATTCGACAACATTTACAGATTACAGATCATATATGAGACAAAAACAATGATCCGAAGCAAAGTTTCATTGATTTGAGAAGGAGTACATGGATTGTATAATTACAAATACAATGTTTGTGCTGACAATTACATATGCATAGTATGAACAAAAACTCTAATTACAGATTTAGCTTCCAACACTTGTCTCTCATTATTTTATAGCCCACTTGAAATCGATAATTTTTCATATCCTTTTGGCTAAAATTTGTAGATCTTTGCAAAACTAGACTTTCTGCATACCGCATCATGAAAAAGACACAATCCGACCTGAAAAACCAATATTGACATTGTTGTCATCTTATAAAATCAACTATGAAATGCATTGTTATTTTTAACAAAAATAAACATCCTCTTACGATCTGGATTGGGTGGGTCCTTGTACAACAATTTTAGTAAACTCTGTCCCAGATATGGCAGACAATCCTTTATTCCATTTCTTGTAATAAGACTAGGTCATATTTTTGAAAAACGCCACCTACACAGATATGACATTAGTAACAATTATATTGGTATGAACCTTTTTGTTGAGGTATATCTATGAAGTAGAAAACTTACAATTTTTTCAAATTTAGCAGTGTACCCTTCTGTGGCGCCGAGAGAATTATAATGATGGATACAACCTTCTAATCTGTCAATAACCAATAGATGCCAATGATCGTCTGCATTATTTAGAGGACATATGATATATCTAATCGGCTTATCCGTATTAGTAGCAATAGTTTGTTCAAAAGCCTGAGCGTGAATCGCCTCAAAAAGATCCTATGGTTATTAAAAAGTAAGTGTCAGTGGACTAAATCATAGAAAAAAAACAATAATGATTTAGTAGCTAATTAACTTACATCAAACCCCACCCCACAAAATATGGAGGGCTGGTATGGTGAGTTACACGCTTTTGCTTCTTTTCCAAGAATAGTCCAGTATGCATTGATGCAATCCCCGGTGGTGTAGTCATTCCAATCAAATATTGTCAAAAAAGATAGCATATCTAATGTAAAGGTCCCATTGGACCATACTGGATTGAACTGATACCTACATGCAAATAAGATAAGCAACTTAATGAAATTTTGAAGATTCAATTTTATTAATGAATGTCAATAATCATCATTGTTTTACAATAATTTTCCAAATGCAATAGCAACTAACTCACTTTAATTTACTAAGCTTTAATAATGTTTCAGCAATCTCTGCATCTTTAGGCTTCTTCTTAAAAATTGCCCTGGAATTCCTCAAGATTTTGCTTTTGACCTTTTGAAATTCTTTAGCTTTAGCTGCGTGATGTTCAGATATGTTTGTTTGGGAGGAGGTCTCAGATTTATTTGTTTACGTTGTAGTATCTGAGATTGATGGGGCAGGAGCCACGTCATCTTCATCATCATCTTCATCCTCATCCTCATCCTCATCCTGAACAACTTGTTTGCCCTTGCCTTTGGGCTGGTAGTCTTGTGTGACCTGAGTTATTTTTAATTTTTTGGCAAGTGGCTCATCTTCATCTGACCCTTTGCTTTGCAATTGTTCATACAACTTCTTGATTCTTTGGTTAGACTGAAGTATGATCTTCTCTCTTACAGCTAGTCTTTTTTCATGAAGCTCCTCTTGTACTTTAAGCTGCGAAACTTTGTCACCAATTATTATATCCTTTTCAACAATGATGTCATCCTTTTGTTTAAGTTGTGACTCCTTCTCTGCAATGATTGTTTCTTTCTGAGCAATAATTTGATCCTTGGCACTGATGGCTGTTGCTGTCTCACTTGTGGCTTCCTCCAAACTTTTAAGTGCTATATTTAAATCGTGCTGTAAGGTCTCAATTTGTTCTTGTTTTTGTATACATATATTGCAGGCTTCCGTTTGTAAGGCCTGTTGCCTTCCTTGTGGTGCCTGGCTTCCTTCTGGTGCCTGCTGTAATTCCTCAGAGTGTACCTCAAGTGGTTGAGTTGGAGGATAGTAGTCAGGTACCAAATCATGCTCTATATCAAACAGAATTAAATCAACAATAATTGAATCTGTGGCCACACGGTCTATCATCCTCTTGATACTCTCAACGTGGGCTTTAGGCCAAGTCCAGCGAAGTATTCTTGGCAATTTATGAGGATGTTGAGGAGCAACAATACTAATATGTTCAGTAACCCATACCTGCAACATCATTATAATCAGTAAATTATATCCATCATCAAATTATATCAGCAGGTATAAGTAACTATAACTTACAGCCAAAATATTTGAAAATCCCTTGAGCAAGGGAGCCTTGGCCGGTTGGGTTGAATCACCTACATGTCTTCTATGCCTTAATGTCACCTCCTTTCCAATGGCTCCCAACTGAGGAGCCATGAAATTGTACACGGCATTGCACCAATTATAGTTTCGTAGATTGTCAAAATCATCTACACAATCAATAAGTGACACGACAGGAATGACAAGTATGCTGCTAGTACCACAAAATAGCACTGTACTGAAAAAATAGAGTATATACAACTGACAGTACAACTTGTCATTGGATGTAGACTTTATTAGCAGTTTCTCCAAATGTCGGGCAGAACAACCAGAATCTTCAAAATACTCCTTGTACAGTGGCGTGGAGGCCTCATTTAAATCAAGTTGGACTATCTCTCCATGGTCAGGTAGCCCTAGAATAAGTGATATATCAACCTTTGTGAAATTCAGATTTTTCCCATGGATTACAAAGCTCTGTTCTTCTTCATCCCAATTATCAAACATGTTCTGAACTTGGGGTCTTACACAAGAACTAGTAGGAAGGTCGAGGACCTAAGAAAAGGGTGTGTCTCGAAGCAACTGTTCTTGTGCTGGTGTGGGTGGAACAGAATCAATAAAATTTTTGAAATGGGATAGGCTACTTTTCCAGTTCATTCGTTTGCTTCGACCTCTGTTGGCAAAACTTGAATACTGGGTAGGCAATTTGATTTTTCGTTTTGGCAGCTGTTTTTTCTCATGACTTCCCCCAGAGACTTGCTGTTTCTTAGATTTGGTGGGAGCAGCTTTCTTTGAAGCTGATCTTTTTTGACCCATACCGAA
>JAGFNQ010000313.1:153960-180822 GCA_024364735.1 Boesenbergia rotunda | reverse complement strand
CGATTACTTTGCGGCGGTTCCATAGCGGCGGTTTTAACCGCTGATAAAACCTTCAAATGATTTAGGTTGATAAATTTTTTACGACAGTTTTTGCAATATTAAAACCGCCACAAAATTAATGGGTGTTTCCACATTACCTTATTTAGTGACGGTTTGAACCGCCACAAAAAACCAATTACCAACGGTTCCAAAACCGCAGTTAAATAATTTACCGGCAGTTTTAAAACCGACACAAATCACATTACCGACAATTTTGAAACAGCTGCAACAGCACCGTAAATAAATTTACTGACGATTTTGAAACCGCCACAAATGGCAAATTCAACAGAAAATATTTTTTGGGTTTTTCTTTTCAATGTTTTATTTGAAGGACAAACAAGTCAAACATTTGTGTAATCTTAAAGGAAAATTTTCATAGCTATTCTTAAACTTTTAGACAAATAATTAATGTGTATATCAAATGTAATAACATAATTAATATTGACTAGTAGTTAAATACATTCAAATGTCTACAAAAGTAAATGCTCAAAAAATAAAATAATAACAACAAAAATGTCTAAAGTGAAATCTAAACCAAAATGGAGGTACACCACTCAACAAAAATATATAACATAGCAGTAGCAGTTCAAACTTCAGCTTCTAATATGTAATGCTTGCAAAGTTTTTTTATAATCTTTTTGGCCTCGTATAATAAATCTGGGATCTTTGCATGCTCAAAGGCATCATGCAACAACTCTAATATCATTGACAAGGCCTTGTCACTCATTCCACAAATGCACTTGATGTGATACAACTTTACTAAAAAAAGATAGCTTTGAGTATTTTGAGCATCCTTCATATAATTCTTGCTCCCCATCTTTAAGCAAATCGTAAAACTCTTTAGCTTTACCACTCGGACCCTCCTGTACATGCGACATTCTTCCTTCACCTTCATTTATCGGATCATGCATTGTGGAATCTTCACTGGCATGTGGTCAAGGGAATATGAAAGCATCTTGTATCATGTCACACATTAGACCTTCAGAAGATTTAGTATATTGTGCATCATGCCTATAACTAGAAGTCTCTCCTTCACCTCTCTCACCATGTAATAGCCAAACTGTATAACCTGATGGAAAGGGTCTTAACAACAAATGATCATACACCTCTTCTCTAGTCTAAATCCACAACGAGAACAAGGACACTTTATGTTGGATCGAGAGTTGCGAGAGAGGGGGGGGGGTGAATGTCACAATTCGTTCGGATTTAAAAAGAGTTAGTGCGCAACGGAAATAAGACACAATAATAATGCTAACACGATCGTTTTACTTGGTTCGGAGCCTGTGTCGACTCCTACTCCAAGGCCCACGGTCGTTGACCGTTTTCTGCGGGCAATTCTATACGTTCGAGAAAGTTTACAATCACAAGTATTACAGAATTAGCTTCGTAAATTTAAATGAATATTTCGTTACTGACGTCCGGTGTAGATCGGAGTATTGATGCAGCAGGACGTCGTCAGAGCTCGAGTTGGAAGATTTCTGGAGCGTCTCGTGGAAGCAGAAGAGCGTATGAAAGTCGCAGTTTTTGATGCTTCAAGAAGGAGGTCGAGGGCCCTTTATATAGGGCCTGGGGGCGCCCTGGTCGACGGGGGCGCCCCCCACGTGGCTTCCGATCCGGTGGTCGCTTCGGTCAAGGCTGATCTCTTCATCTTCGGGATCAGCTTTGACCGAGGCGCCCCGAGCGCGCGGGGCGCCCGGGTTGACCGGTCAAAGCCTCATCCTTTGGCTTCGCGAGGGCAGCTGATAGTCGTCGTGGCACTGGGGGCGCCCGCGACACGCGGGGCGCCCGATGCGCGCGGGGCGCCCGAAACATCCGGGGCGCCCCCAAATGTGCTGCTGTCGGGGCGTTTACTTGCTCTGCTGACTTTGGGTTGACTCTGGGGCGCCCGAAACATCCGGGGCGCCCTGCTCAGCTACTGCCTCACTCCTTTGAGGCTCTCTGAGCTGCAGAAACACAGTCCTTCTGTCCTGCATCCAGGGTTAGTCCAAAACAGCAATTAATAAGTTAATTTTACACAGCCTTGGCTGTCTTGGTTCTGACTTTGGGTCTCCAAAATGGAGCCCTAGGTCGAACCGACGCCTAATGTTCCCTCTAGGGGAACGCGTCCTCACCTACTCCTCTAGGGAGAGTTTACCTGATGCCAACCGGATCCTCCAGTTGGACTTTTGCCCGGCAGTCCTTCGCCAGGTCTTGAGTTGCCAAGCTTCCCTTTGCTTGGTGCCTAGCAGCCCTTCGCTAGGTCTTTTCTTCTGGCAGCCTTTCGCCAGTGCCTAGCATTCCTTCGCTAGGGCTTGTCCATTCTGGCAGTCCTTCGCCAGAGCCTAGCAGCCCTTTGCTAGGGCTTTTCCTGTCTGGCAGTCCTTCGCCAGTGCCTAGCATTCCTTCGCTAGGGTTTTTCCTGTACACTCAAGAAACTTGTTAGACAACGACTAACCCTTAACTTTTGAACCCTTTTGTCAATATCAAAACATAGGTTTGACTTGGGTGCATACTGCACCAACAATCTCCCCCTTTTTGATATATGGCAACCTAGTTCAAAAAGTTAAGGAAAAATGCTGAAATTAAAATCCTAAGTTAGATTCCCTCCCCCTGGAAGAAATCTCCCCCTAGGTTTTTCAAAAATAGGTGGTGTGAGTGAAGTACTTAGAAGATTTCATGTTTTGATAATAAGTTAGGAAATCTCTAACTTAGAAAAATTTTCAGTTTTTGAAAAAAAGTTTCAGACTTTAGAAAATTTTGGAATATTTCACACTTTGGAAAATTTTCAGTTTTGGAAAAATTTCAAACTTAGAAATATTAAGAAAAAATCATTTTAAGCAAAAAACATTAAGTTTCAAAATAGTTCAGAGTTTAGAAATAAAGCTAACTTTGATTTACCAATTTTTCAGTTCAACCTTTTTGAAGAAGATTATGAAAAAAAAATTTTAAAAAATTTTTAAAAATTTTGTTCCCTGTTTCTTTTCCAACTCTCCCCCTTTGACATATATCAAAAAATGTAGAAAATTTTTTTTGCAATAGTTAAATAAAGCATTTGCTGTACTGAATCAAAACAAGACCTAGGTCTGGTTAACTCTTTAGGGATCTGTCTAACCCAATTAGCTACTTACTAACTGTTATAAGCAGTAGTTTTGGCTAGGGTTAGTCAAGTTAAGTGAGTTGTTCAAGTTAGATTGTCAAAACTTGACACTTAACTTGATTGCTGTTCAGTTTGTATTTAGTGCCCCAACTACTGCAGATGCACTGACTTAAAGCATCTTGAGTTAAGGCAAAGACCTAAGCATCTCAACCCTTTCTAGGTTATCATTCAAAAGTACCCTAAGGTGCTTGTGAGATGCTGGCTTCTAGATCTATAGGTGCATGCAGTTCTAGGGTTAGAGCCTAGGCTAAGTCCATTTCGAAAAGAGGCCCTAGTTTTGAAGGGGGTATTTTTGAAATAAAACTAAAAAAAATTTTAAAAGAAACTTTTTCAAGTTAAAGTAACAAAAAAAATTTTTAAAGACATTTTAAGATCAATATAAAATCAAAAGTCAAAAACCGAATGATTCTATTCTACTAAGCATAACCCTAACTGCCTTCTTAGTGAGCTAAACTCAGATTCAGGTAGGGGTTTAGTGAATATGTCAGCTAGGTTGGACTTGGAGTCTACATGCTTAAGGACTATTTCACCCCTAGCTACGTGATCTCTTACAAAGTGATGTTTTACTTCTATGTGTTTGGTTCTAGAGTGTTGTATTGGGTTTTTGGTTAAGTTAATTGAGCTAATATTGTCAATATTGACTTGGGTCTGATTGTAGTCTAGTTGAAAGTCCTTAAGAGTATGCATCATCCATAGGAGTTGAGCTACACACTCTCCTAAGGCTACATATTCAGCTTCAGTTGTTGATAAGGCAACACAGTGTTGCTTTCTACTGCACCAACTCACTAAGCTGTTTCCTAAAAGTTGACAGCTTCCACTTGTACTTTTTCTATCTAATTTACAACCAGCATAGTCAGAATCAGAGTATCCTGATAACTTAAAGGATGAAGTCCTAGGGTACCAAATCCCTACATTTTGGGTGCCCTTAATGTATCTTAAAACTCTTTTTAGGGCTGCTAAGTGAGTTTCCTTAGCACATGTTTGGTACCTAGCACACATTCCTACTGAAAAAAGTATATCAGGTCTGCTGGCTGTAAGGTATAGTAGACTTCCAATCATACTTCTGTAAAGCTTTAGGTCTACTGGTTTACCCTCAGGGTCACTATCTATTTTTACATTTGTGGCCATTGGGGTACTTATACTTTTAGAGTTATCCATTTTAAATTTCTTAATTAGTTCTTTAGCATATTTAGATTGATGTACATAATTTCCATCTTTAGTTTGTTTGATTTGTAACCCTAGGAAAAAGTTTAGTTCCCCAACTAAACTCATTTCAAATTCACTTTCCATAATTGTTACAAATTCTTTTAGAAATTTAGAATTAGTTGATCCAAATATTATATCATCTACGTAAACTTGGGCAACAAATATATCCTTTTCTAAAATTTTAACAAACAAGGTTGGGTCAATTTGACCTTGTTTGAATTATTTAGAGATCAGGTAATTTGATAATCTTTCATACCAGGCCCTGGGTGCTTGTTTTAGTCCATAAAGGGCTTTACTAAGTTTGTAGACATGATCGGGTTTTTCTATATCCTCAAATCCTGGGGGTTGTCCTACATAAACTTCTTCCTTAATAAGCCCATTTAAGAAGGCTGACTTTACATCCATTTGGTATAATTTGAATCCTTTATGGGATGCAAAGGCTAGTAACATCCTAATGGACTCAAGTCTAGCTACAGGGGCGAAGGTTTCATCATAATTCAACCCTTCTACTTGGCTGAATCCCTTAGCTACTAAGCGGGCTTTATTTCGGACTATTTCACCTTGATCGTTTAGCTTATTCCTAAATACCCACTTAGTGTCAATTACGGATTTGCCCTTAGGTTTAGGTACCAACTCCCAGACTTGGTTTCTCTCAAATTGGGCTAACTCTTCTTGCATGGCTAAGATCCAGTCAGGATCAGGTAGGGCTTCCTCAATAGTCTTAGGTTCAATCTTTGAAATCATGGCTATTTGACTAAGATTTCTATAGGAAGCTCTAGTTCTGACTCCTAAGGTTGGATCACCTACTATTTGGTCAGTTGGGTGACTGAGTCTGGGTTTCTTGGTTTTTCTAGTACTTGGCTCAGCTTCAGGTCCAGCTGGTCCAATAGGTTCAATTCTGGGTTCATTGGTTGGTTCAACTGATTCAGAAGTTGGTTCAATTGTTAAGTCATTAAAGGGTTCATTTAGGGTTTCAGAGTTATCTTCTTGATCAGTATTGGGTGAAGCTAAGTCAGACTTGTCAGATTTTGGGTTAGTTTCTTCATCAAATATTAAGTTGGTTGTTTCTTCAATTTTCTTAGTTATTTTGTTGTAGACTCTATAAGCTCTACTTGTTGTAGAGTACCCTAAAAAGATACCTGAGTTTGACTTGGATTGGAATTTTCCAAGATAGTCTTTGGTGTTAAGAATATGGACTTTGCATCCAAAGACTCTAAGATAGTGTAGGTTTGGAAGCCTGTGGTAGTAAAGTTCATAGGGAGTTTTATTTAACCTTTTATTAAGCAGAATCCTATTTTGGATATAGCAAGCTGTGCTAATTGCTTCTGCCCAATAGTGGTTGGGTAGGTCAAATTCATTAAGCATAGCCCTAGCAGCTTCCTGTAGGGTTCTATTCTTTCTTTCTACTATGCCATTCTGTTGGGGGGTTCTAGGACACGAAAATTCGTGTTTATATCCATTTATTTTGCAGAATTCTTCGAATCTTTGATTCTCGAATTCTCCCCCGTGGTCGGACCTAAGTCTTTTTATTTTGGTATCATTTTGATTTTCAATCAATTTGCTGAAGTTGTTAAATAGGTTCAGTGTTTCATCTTTGGTCTTTAGAAACCTGACCCAGGTGAACCTAGAGTATCATCAATTATCACTAAGCAGTATCGGTTTCCACTTAGTGACTTGGCTCCATGTGAATCAAATAGGTCAAGGTGTAGGAGCTCAAGTGTGGTTTGGGTTTGATCAGATTGGATCAATTTGTGACTAGACTTGGTTTGTTTCCCTTGATTACAGGATTCACATATTAGGTTTTTATTATTCTTAATTTTGGGGACACCTTTTATTAAGCCAAGTTGGGTAGTTTTTGAGATAGTTCTTAGATTGGTATGACCCAATCTCCTATGCCAGAGTTTTGATTGTTCTACTTGTGTTAACATGCATTTGGGTATAAGGGGAAGATTTATAATATATACATTATTTTTCCTAGTGCCTTTAAGCATGATTTCTGAGTCTTGTAATTTCTAATCAGGCAATTAGAATTGTTGAACGTAACCAAAAAACCAGAGTCACATAACTGACTAATGCTAAGTAAGTTAAAATTAAAGTTTTCTACTAATAGAACTTTCTTAATAATGAAATTGGATTTAAGTTCAATATTACCTGACCCAATTACCTTGAGTGTGGCATTGTTACCAAATGCTACTGAGCCCAGGTTTTTGAACTTGAGTTTGGTGAACTTCAATTTGTCTCCAGTCATATGTCTGGAGCATCCGCTATCTAACATCCATTGGTCCAAATCTTTATGTTCCTACACATAAAGACTTTTTGATGATTTGGATCCAATTTAAGTTAGGGATAGCTTAAATTGAGTTTCACTTCCTAGTCTGTCTCACCCCAGTCTAGGGTTTTCAAACACGTTAACCTTAAGGTTTTTGTGAGACAGGTTTGAAGGTAAAAATTAATTTTGAAAGGGAATTTTCATTTATTTTGAAAAGTTATTCACTTTTGAAAAAAATAGAAATTTTGAAAACAGATTAAGTGTTTTGCAAAAGGATAATAAGTTTGAGAAGTAGAAGTTTGAAAAATAGATTAGGATCTATAATTATTTGAAATTTGAGTTAGATTCGAATTTGACAAAAGTTAACTTGAATTTGAATTTCAGAAATTGGCTTCCAGGTCTTGGCGAGGCACTAGGCCTTCTTTGGCCGAAGCCTTATGGGATCATCCACCCTTTCCTTGACAAAGCCTTTTAATGAAATTTCATTTTCAAATTAAATTAGGTCATTTTCTGGTCTAACTAGCTTGGGTCTTGGATCGGTAGCTTCGGCTAGTTCCGCCAAATTGGCTTCCCTAACGTACTATCATCTCACCTCCACCCAATACTATGTTTTCAAGTTTCAAGTAATTTCGTCCTTAAATCTAAGTATTCCTTAAATCTAAGCATGGCAATTTGCAAGAAATTAAATAAACAAGCAATCAGTTAAAAAAAATTATCTAATTATAAAAATTGTTTTGATTTTGGCTCCCCCTGGACTAAAGCCTCTATATGGGTTAGGCAAGATGTGAATCTTGTCCTTGGGAATCCAAAATTGATTTGAACCAGTTGGTTTAGTCAGGCACAGTTTTGGCACCCATGCCTGAACCTTAGGTCTTGACTGGTTCAGTACAGCAAAGTAAGATCTTTGCCGAGATTTGGTTCTATAACCAAGTCCAGATCGGTTTAGAACAGACTTCTGTTTTCCCAGAATCATGTCAAGATTCTTGGAACCAGAAGTGAATCGTTCTAAAGCTGTTCTTAAGTCCTTAACTTGAGTTTTCAGGGAGGAATTCTCTGATTCAAGTTTTTTAACTTGATCAGGGGTTCCTTCCTGAATTTTCTCAGTTAAGGAATCAGAATCAGCTCCCTTTTTCAGGAGTTTTACTTCCTGTCGGAGAGACTCGATTCGGAGTTTGGCTTTCGCCAAATCTCGGGATAGATAGGAAATAAGAGAATTCAATTGCGATTTTGAAAAGCCCGTTACCTTTATTTCGCCGTCGTCGGAGAATGTCAGCTTGCCGTCGTCCCGGTCCGAGTCTGAGTCAGTCTCGATTTGATCTGAAGCGGTCAGGGCTAGAAGATTGGACTGAGGTGCTTCTTCTTCTTCTTCTGAGGAAGACTCGTCCCAGGTGGCTTGGAGTGCCTTCTTCTTTCTGTTCTTTTTGGACTCCTTTAGACTTGGACATTCAGTCTTGTAGTGGCCCTTCTTCTTGCATTCGTAGCAGGTTACGTTGGGCTTTTGTTTGTCAGTTGCCGGTTCATCTTGTCCGTCCTTTCTTCGGCTTGTTCTTCGTGTGTTGGTTTGGTTCTTCAACTTTTTGTAGTAGTTTCGAGCTAGCCGGACCAGTTCAGATTGATCTTCTTCTTTATCTTCTATTTCTGAATCTGAGGTAGATTCAGGTTCAACTTGAGTTTTCTTCTTGGTCGTCTTCCCTGTTTTCCCTGCAAAGAAGGCTATACTTTTCTCGACCAAATTGGAGTTAGTCTGTTCATGCAGCTCAAGTTCAGAAAATAACTCATCTAGCTTAATTTTTGAAAGATCCCTAGAGACCTTGTATGCATCTACCATAGATGCCCACAAGGTGGTCCTAGGGAACGCGTTTAGAGCATACCTTATAAGATCACGATTTTGAACCTGGTGACCTATTGCGTGAAGACCGTTCATCAGCTCCTGGATTCTGGCGTGGAGCTGGGCTGCTGTCTCGTTATCTGCCATTTTGATAGTAAAAAGCTTGTTCAGTAGCAGGTCTCGTTTGCTGATCCTCGTATCTGAAGTTCCTTCGTGGAGCTCGATCAGTTTAGCCCATAGCTCCTTTGCACTTTTGAAGGGTCCAACGCGGTTCAGCTCTTCTTTCGTTAGTCCGCATTGGAGAGTCTGGGTTGCTTTGGCGTCGGCTTCAATTTTACGTTTGAGGGAAGTGTCCCATTCTGAGTAGTTTTGTGGTACACCTTCAGCATTTGTGGGAATCATCAGTCCAGACTGGATGATTATCCACATATCCACCTGAGTTTTCAGATGGACCTCCATTCGACTTTTCCAGTAGGGAAAGTCTTCTCCACTGAACAGTGGAGGTCTGGCGGTGCTAAATCCTTCTTGGATAGACATTTGTTCTGAAATTGTCAACAACAAAAAAAAGAATATTCCAAGACTTTGTCTTGGATTAGTAGTGCTGGAAGAAAATAAAAACAATTTCAAGGGGTGTTGCACCAACCTTGAAAGAAAAATTCGAACGAAAATTTAAAAAAAAAGAAAAAGAAATCCGAAAAAAAATTTCAAACTGGTGGTTGCACCAAGTTTGACTTCCCCGCTCTGATACCACTTGTTGGATCGAGAGTTGCGAGAGAGGGGGGGGTGAATGTCGCAATTCGTTCGGATTTAAAAAGAGTTAGTGCGCAGCGGAAATAAGACACAATAACAATGCTAACACGATCGTTTTACTTGGTTCGGAGCCTGTGTCGACTCCTACTCCAAGGCCCACGGTCGTTGACCGTTTTCTGCGGGCAATTCTATACGTTCGAGAAAGTTTACAATCACAAGTATTACAGAATTAGCTTCGTAAACTTAAATGAATATTTCGTTACCGACGTCCGGTGTAGATCGGAGTATTGATGCAGCAGGACGTCGTCAGAGCTCGAGTTGGAAGATTTCTGGAGCGTCTCGTGGAAGCAGAAGAGCGTATGAAAGTCGCAGTTATTGATGCTTCAAGAAGGAGGTCGAGGGCCCTTTATATAGGGCCTGGGGGCGCCCTGGTCGACGGGGGCGCCCCCCACGTGGCTTCCGATCCGGTGATCGCTTCGGTCAAGGCTGATCTCTTCATCTTCGGGATCAGCTTTGACCGGGGCGCCCCGAGCGCGCGGGGCGCCCGGGTTGACCGGTCAAAGCCTCATCCTTTGGCTTCGCGAGGGCAGCTGATAGTCGGCGTGGCACTGGGGGCGCCCGCGACACGCGGGGCGCCCGATGCGCGCGGGGCGCCCGAAACATCCGGGGCGCCCCCAAATGTGCTGCTGTCGGGGCGTTTACTTGCTCTGCTGACTTTGGGTTGACTCTGGGGCGCCCGAAACATCCGGGGCGCCCTGCTCAGCTACTGCCTCACTCCTTTGAGGCTCTCTGAGCTGCAGAAACACAGTCCTTCGGTCCTGCATCCAGGGTTAGTCCAAAACAGCAATTAATAAGTTAATTTTACACAGCCTTGGCTGTCTTGGTTCTGACTTTGGGTCTCCAAAATGGAGCCCTAGGTCGAACCGACGCCTAATGTTCCCTCTAGGGGAACGCGTCCTCACCTACTCCTCTAGGGAGAGTTTACCTGATGCCAACCGGATCCTCCAGTTGGACTTTTGCCCGGCAGTCCTTCGCCAGGTCTTGAGTTGCCAAGCTTCCCTTTGCTTGGTGCCTAGCAGCCCTTCGCTAGGTCTTTTCTTCTGGCAGCCTTTCGCCAGTGCCTAGCATTCCTTCGCTAGGGCTTGTCCATTCTGGCAGTCCTTCGCCAGAGCCTAGCAGCCCTTTGCTAGGGCTTTTCCTGTCTGGCAGTCCTTCGCCAGTGCCTAGCATTCCTTCGCTAGGGTTTTTCCTGTACACTCAAGAAATTTGTTAGACAACGACTAACCCTTAACTTTTGAACCCTTTTGTCAATATCAAAACATAGGTTTGACTTGGGTGCATACTGCACCAACACTTTATCCTATTATCGGATGATGCATTAGCAAATGCAAAGTCCAAAAATTTCAATAATCCATCCATATATTCGGGAGTAACTTGTGGCTTCAAAATCCATGTTTTGTCCATATCTAATTCAATAGTAGATAATTAAATTAAAAGCACACTAAAGTGGGGGCTCAAATAGAAACTAACTAAGACATATAAGAACTTGAAAGTATATGAAAGACATTTCACAAAACACACATAAGGCATAAAAAACCACGAGCACATGAACTCAAGTCAGAAAATCTACCAATTATGGAGTTTTTTATCTATGAATTCAAAGCTGCCCAACTACTGAGATTAAAATAGCAATCTCACAGAAATACTGAGTATGAGTGCTCTAACCACCTACACAAGGTTGAAAATTTGTATAAATTGTAAATTGTATCTCTGAATAATTGGTGAATTATTCAATCAAATACTCAATAAAGCAACTGATTTAAATTGGTGAAATCAATACTTGAAATTTTCTAAATTGGTGAAATACTCAATACTCAATAAAGCAACTGATTTAAAATACTCAATAAACCACCTACTCAATAAAATACTCATTGAAATCTAAATTGGTGAAAATTTCTAAACTTCGCATACTTGAAGCAACTGATTTAACCATGATTTACCAAATACCTGCCTTGAGTAAAGCACTCTTCGTTAGCCTTTCTAACAGGAGGTACCAAAGGAAGTAGTTGTGATTTCAATGGCACTTAGACGAAGGAGACGAAGAGGCCACGGTCCAGAGCCACTGGGAGTGGCCGTTGGGAGTCACTGACCGAGAGAGAGAGGGGGGGAACTGCAATGCGGTTGACGAAATCTTGAACGGAGACGGAGCCTCTCTGTTGACTACGGAGAAGAAGAGAGAGGGGGAACTTCAATGTTGGTGGTTGACGGCTAGAGGTGGAGAAGAAGAGGAGAGCGATGTGGAAAGAAATGTGGAGATGGAGGCTCTCGATTGGCGGCGCTGGGAGATTTGTGTGCGGCGCTGGGAGATGGAGCCTCTCGGTTGGCGGGATGGAGCCTCTTGGTTGGCGGCGCTGGGAGATGTGGAGAGCGATGTGGAGATGGAGCGCTACAGAGATTTGTGTGCGGCGCTGGGAGAGAATTGCGTTGTTGCGTGCGTGGGTTAGGGGAGGAGAGGAGAAGTAAGGGTTTACATCTTGGCCGCGTATTCCTTTTGATTAAGATCTGAGTCGTTGAATTGGGATGAAGATTTAGCCGTTGGATCGGTTCACTTTTGATCTGAGCCATCTGATTTAAGTGATGAGGAAGATATTGATCTTGACCTTTGGATTTAAGTGAGGAAGGGGATCTACATCTGAGTCGTTCATGGATGTGATTAAGAGATGAGAAGATTTGACCGTCCATTTGGTTAAGGGATGGGATTTAAATCTGAGCTCTTAGTTCAAATTTTTCATCTTTTTTCAATTAGCAGCGGTTAAGGAAAATTGAAACCGCCGCGAATCATTAAACCGCCGCGATTCAAAAATTAACCGCCACTAAATAATTTAATTTGCGACGGTTAATGTAAACCGCAGGGAAACACATAATATAGTGGCGGTAGTGTTTCTCTAGGACTTAGACAGCTTCAAACGAAGTTGGCAAATTAAATCGGCCTACTCAGCTAGCTGACAGGTTGAGATAATTAACTCAAGTCATCTTAACAGATAAGTAAGTACTATCCCTCCAGAAGATTATGAATAGAGATCCAATACTTTTAAAATAGATTCGTTCTATAAAGATGCCGACAAAAGATGTTGAGATGCAACAGGCTCAACATGTGTTGATCTTCTCTGTCCTGATTGAAAATGTTTCAATCAATCATAAGAAAAAGTCAGTGAAGTTTACTGAGTTTAACTTTAAATGGTAGGAGCAGAAGATGTTCTATTTGATCACGCTGAACCTGGTACGAAAGTGTGCTAAGGGTGTAAATGATGTGAAAACCATCACCGCAGTGGACACATGAAACCAATCTAAGTTTGTATGTTGAAACTTTATCTTCAACAGTCTTGCCGACTCGTTGCATGTTGTTTATTGTGTGAAGAAAATGGCAAAGGACTTGTGAGAGTCCCTAGACAAGAAATACAAATTGGATGATGCTAGGGCCAAAAAGTTATTGTTGGTCGCTTCCTGGACTATAAGATGATTGACTCAAATTGGTAATCAACCAAGTCCAAGAGCTTCAAGAGAGGATGGTCTTCAACTATAAACGCCTCAATGAATTGAGAAATTACATAAGAACTTGATTATTGAATTGAGAAATTCCTCATTCTTCAAACATATATTTTCATATAAGACTCGAGAGGAAGTAAGCTCCGCAAAATGTGCATTGGAACCACAAGAAGAAGTTGATGAACATGTTCAAGTTGAGCTCAGACGAAGTAAAAGAGCTTGAGTAAAAAAATCATTTGGAATAGATTTTTTCACTTTTATGTTGAAAAGTGATCCTCACAGTTATTCAGAAGTAGTAAGTTATTCTGAGGGACCTTAATGGAAAGAGACAATTGCATCTGAAATTGACTTTATTTTGCAAAACCACACTTGAGACCTTGTGACTCTTCCTCCAAGAAGTAAATCACTCGATTGCAAATGAATTTTCAAGAAGTAAATGAAATTAGATGATACAATTGATAATTACAAAAGTACATTGTTAATTAATGTTGGAATTGATCGGATGGCTAGAGGGGGTGAATAACTTGTTGTCGATCTTCCGTCGATTTTTTCTACAATGTTAGCTTTGCGCAAGCGGAAACAAAAATAAAACAATGAAATCAAGAATACAAATGCTAACACGTATTATTTACGTGGTTTGGAGATTGTGTGCTCCTACTCCACGATGTGTCCTTGAGATGGACGATATCTCAATCCGTCGATGGATTAGTCCCCGGCATTCTCTGGCTAAGCTTTCTCCTTCTTGATGGAGAACAACCTTTCATAATTCTCCCTTCTCCTTTACAAGATTGAGAGTTAAGGTTTAAGGAAGAGAATATACTTTGGAAGCTTTGGGCACGAAATAAGAGGATTTTGAATCACTACTTCGTAACATCTTCATGCCCCAAAGCTAACAAAACAACTCAATTCCGACATCAGTCGACTGGTCTCAACTCCAGTCGACTGATGAATAGCCAACGGCTAGATTTTAAATAAACCAGTCGACTGCCATCCAGACTAGTTGACTAGTCCTTGCTGTTCGAAACTATCAGAAAGATCAGTCAACTGGTGTCCCTACCAGTCGACTACTCTCAATACACACTCGCACTCATCCTATCTGGAGTCGCCCTTTGAAGCTTTCTTTCTTTGGCTCTCGTCCTCAGATGCATCTAAGCCCTCAGCTCATCCCGATGTCGTCCTTCGTGTATGCCTTAAAATCTGCTTCCCTTGGCTCCACTCCATTGTTCCTTGTCTGGCGGTCCCTCGGATGCACCATCTTTCACAGACTCAAGGACCCGAGCATCAGAATGAGATTTCCCACATGTGTGTTCCACTAAGTCCTGCATGACTCAAACACACATCAAACCTATATGAAATCCTATCTTAATCATATTGACACACACATCAAAATCCATGATCGTAATGATCAAACTTGGGCCGATTGCACCAACAATTAATGGTTACCAATAACAAGAATGCCTTGATTACTTTGATACATATTCTCTCTATGAAATTTGAAAATACATCAACTGAATGTAAAGATTACTTTTCTAAATAGGGATTTAGAATAAGAAATCTACATGAAACAACCTAAAGGATTTTTTGCTCTAGGGCAGAAAATAATGTTTGTAGATTAGTAAAGTATTATACGACTTGAAAGAAACTCTGAACTAATGACATGAAAAGTTTGATACTACCATCAAGGAAAGTGGATTTAAGATCAATGAATGTGATAAATGTAGAGGTAATCTCGATGGTCCGAGTGACCATGTGTTTTGATGTTTGGGTAAATGGTTTAAATTAGGTTCACCCCTATATTTAATATGTGTATTTGAGTGTGCAGGTTTGCAGGATACACATATGACTCAGCTTGATAGCTTCAGATCCTATGAATGATGGTTCATCCGAGGGACCGTGGACAAGACAACAACGATGAGCCAAGGGAAGCGCACTTCGAGGCATACTCGAAGGATGGTATGAGGACAAACAGTGGGTTTGTATGCATCCGAGGGATGAGAGCCAAACACATATGTAAAGAATGGCATGGAGACGAGCCCTGGGCTTATATGCATCCAAGGGACGAGAGCCAAAGCGAAGAAGGCTTGAAAGCGATAGTCAAGGCTACAAAGAAGAGTTAAGTAAGTCTTGAGGGTCCAAGTGCTAGTGAAATATATTCGGGAAGAGAAATCCTAGGTTTAGGATTTTACCAATCAACTAGTTGAGGCATAGAAAGATCAGTCGACTGATCTTTATATGCAGTCAACTGGTGCCAGCTGAATTCGAGCGTTGGGCTATAACGTTCGAATTCGACAGCTGTCAGTTGACTGGTATTGGCACCAATCGACTGGTAACGGCTGGATCAATAAATGAGTTTTATTTAAGAGAACTCTGTTTACTTAAACAAGGTTGACGAAATTAGTAGTGGTTAACCTTAATTAGTAGTCATCTTGTGCTCAAGTGTTCTTGTGGTACCAAGAGGTCTTCGTTGAGGTTGTGGTAAGGTTTCTCCACCCACAGGAGCTATATAAGCTAGCCGGAGGTTCTCTGGAGACTAATCCACTGACGGATAGTGAGCATTCACCTTATGAATAGCTGTAGAGTAGGAGTTTTATCTCCGAACCACGTTAAACGGTTTGTCTCTCCTTGTGTTAGTTTTGTTAAATTGTATTTCCTCTTGCGCTACTAACATTGTAGGAAGAGAACTGACGAATTGAGAGTAAATGGCTATTCACCCCTCTCTGGTCATCTGATCATTACCAACAAGTGGTATCAGAGTAGGGTCTCTCTTGTTGGACTAATCGTCAAAAGAGAATGACGCTAGAGGAAGAAGAAGAAAATGGAGTCGGAAGGTCCGCTAGGATGGGATATCTGGATCCCACCTCCATACAATAGCAATAATTTTGATTATTAGAGGATGCAAGTGAAAACGTGGTTTGACATGGATTGGGAGACGATGATGGCACTGGAAGAACCATTCAAAGTTCCGAGAGACAAGAAAGGGAAGAAGCTCAAACCAAGATATTGGACCAAAGAGTAGCAATCACAATCAAAGGCAAATTAGAAGGTAATCTTAATCCTAATTGATGTTTTGCTTAATGATGTGATGAGTGTGTAGGTGAGTACAAGTGTGCTCATGAGCTATGGAGCAAAGTGATTGCTCTTCATGAAAATCCTACACAAGCACAAGAAGTGAGCGAGCCTAAGGAGAAGGTCTCATTGGTTCAAGAGGAGGAGAAAGAAGAAGAAGCATCATTTACCTCCTCAAGTAAAGTGACACAAGAAGATGAAGAATCATCCACATCCAAGAGTGAAGAGATGACCTTAATAAGTGCGGATAATCAATCCTCTTCATCAAATGTTGAAGAACAAGTCAACCTCTTTAGCACCTCCACCTAAGTGAAGTCAAAAGATCACATCAATTGCTTCAGATGCAATGAGAAGGGATACTACAAGGGCAAGTGTCCATTGGGTAAGAAATAGGAGGTAAACCCTAAGCACAATTCAATTTCTTTAAAATCTAATGTGAGTTGTAGGGAGAAGAAGGAGAAGAAGCATATAAATGATTTATGTGTGAGGAGAAAGGCCACTAGCACACTAAATACCCAAAGAGAGGACAGATGAAGAAGTTGGAGCACTTAAAGAAATGGGAGAAGAAGAAAAGGAAAAACTCACATCAAGGGGGAGCTTCAAGGGTAAGGGAGGATACACTAACTTTAAATGTAATTCAAATTCAAATTCAAATTATGTCATGCCTGCTAGAAGTAATTATCATCATGTACCCATACATAATTTTGGTTCTAAATATTATGATAGAAATAGGGTAAATACATATCTAAATCCTAAAAAATCAAGTCATGATAAACCTAAGGACCAAGACATAAATCCTAAAAAGGGGAGACATATGCCTAGACAAATGGGTAGGTCTAGGAATGTCTATGGTGGACAAGTTGATTCTAGGGTTAAAATCCTAGAGAGACAAAATCAAACTTTGAGAGCAAAGCTTGATAAATTGGAGAAAACCCTAGATAGATTCATTATTGGATCTAAAGGGTTGGGTATGATATTAGGTAACGAAAAACCCAACAATGATAGATCGGATTTAGGATACTGATCTAACTCATCCAAGACCAATGACAGATATATGCTAGGGTAGCATATGATTATGGCAAGAATGGGAAGCTCAAAATGGCAAAGGCATACCATTTAAGTGCAAAAAGACATTAACTATGGACAAGGTGTCCAAGGTTAAAGGGAAAAAGAACTTAACTAAGGACAAGGTGTCCAAGGTTAAAGGGAAGAAGAACTTAACTAAGGCTAAGATGTCCAAGATTAAGAATGTCACTTTTGTAGGTCAAAAGTCATCGGAGGTACACCGGTGTGGCCTAACAATTGTGGAAGAGTCGCCTAGAGAAGTGACTAAGGCTACGAGCTCAAGAGGGAGATCAAAGAGCTAATTTGAGATTCATGGTCAATGGATCTCAGGTAGTTACTACTTGGGAGTCTAGATGAGCCATGAAATGTGCCAAAGAGTTTGAAGACAAATTTGAGTCTCAAACCTAAGGGATTGGAATATTGGGATTGTGTTTCATGCAAAAAATATGACATTGGAGTCATATTGCATGAAAATTTGGCTGTTAATATATAGATATCACATAAATCAATCCTAAGGGTACATTGTGGGTTGGCTTGAGCAAATACATCAAGAGGAGGTCAAAATTAGAACTTTAGGTCAAGGTTTAATTGAACCATTTATCTAATTTTGGATTTTGTATCAATCTTGGGATTGGTGATAGATATATTTTTGAATGTATTTTTCCCAAGTAGACACGGTAACACAAATCTCTCCATAAAATTTAGAAATTTTTAGAATTTCTTATGCATTTCTGAAATTGGGTTCTGAAATGTTGAAATGTCAATTTCAAGGTGCCAATCAACTGGTGCAGAGGGGCAATCGACCAGTAATAGTACTTTCTAGAGTGGGAAAGCTACTGTAAGATTTTTTCGACAGGATCAGTCGATTGATACCTATCTCAGTCAACTGATACATGCTAAAACTATTTCAACAATTCGAAAAGTATCCTTATAATGGAAAACATGTGTATAATCCTATGGGAGATTAATACATAATGTTTATTGTCATTAGAGGGTAAAGAATCCAATAATTGAGATATTGTTGGAGTTCTTTTTTATGTGTGGCAAAGGGAAAGAAGTGCTAGGTTTAAGTGGAAATCAAACAAACGTTTGCATGAAATTCTAGCTCAAGAGGAAGCGTACACAAATGGGGAGCAATTGTTGCTCATGTATTGGCAAAGGGGGAGCCTTGTGATAAGTTTTTAAAGAGCCCTTGGTAAGTCCAAGTGTAGGGGAGTCTTGGATATGTTTTAAAAAGCCTTTGGTGAAAAATCCTAACTCATGGGGAGTTTAGGTGTTGGGGAACTTTGTGATAGGATTCTATGCATTTGCATTGCATGATTAGCATATGCATTGGTGGTGTAAGTCCAAGATGTAGTCTTGGCAACGTAAGTTCAAATGTTATTAGCATTTATATTTGCTATTTGTTTTTCCTAACTTAAACATATTGCCAAATATCAAAAAGAGCGAGATTATTGAGGCAATCCCGATGTTCCAGAGTGACCATGTGTTTTGATGTTTGGGTAAAGGGTTTAAGTTAGGTTCACCCTTGTATTTGATATGTGTATTTAAGTGTACAAATTTGCAAGATACACATATGACTCAACTTGATGGCTTCGGGTTCGGTGAAGGATGATGCATCCAAGGGACCGTGGACAAGATAGTAATGATGAGACGAGGGAAACACATTTCGAGGCATACGCGAAGGATGACATGAGAACGAGTTGCGGGCTTGTATGCATTCGAGGGACGAGAACCAAAAGCATACGCGAAGGATGACATAGAGATGAGCCTCGGGCTTGTATGCATCCGAGGGACGAGAGCCAAAGCAAAGAATGCTTGAAAGCAATAGTCAAGGCTACAAAAAAGAGTCAAGTGAGTTGTGAGGGTTTGAGTGCGAGTGAAATGCACTCGGGAAGGGAAACCCTAGGTTTAGGGTTTCATCAGTCTACTGGTATGGGATTAGTCGACTGGTTGAGGGCACAGAAAAATCATTTGACTGATCTTTCTGTGCAGTCGATTGGTGTCGGCTGAATTTGAACGTTGAGCTGTAACATTTGAATTCAACAGCTGTCAGTCGACTAGTAACGACTAGATCAATAAACGAGTTCTATTTAAGAGAACTCAATTTTCTTGAGCAAGGTTGTCGAAATTAGTGGTGGTTAACCCTAATTAGTAGTCATCTTGTGCTTCTTGTGGTGCCAAGAGGTCTTGGTTGAAGTTATGGTGAGGTTTCTCCACCCACAAGGAGCTACGTGAGCTAGCCGAAGGTTCTCCGGGGACTAATCTACCAACAGATAGGGATCGTCCACCTTACGGATAGCTATGGAGTAGGAGCTTTATCTCTGAACCACATTAAACGGTTTATCTCTCCTTATGTTAGTTTAGTTAAATTGTATTTCCGCTTGTGCTACTAACATTGTAGGAAGAGAACCGACGAATTGAGGGTGAGCGTTTATTCACCCCCTCTACCCATCCGATCATTACCAACAATAAATACATTTACATGAAAGACATAAAAAATAATTGTGTTATGTCTTTATGTAGATGACATACTTACCTTTGGAAGTAATGATAAGATAATCAAATCCACTAAAATTATGTTATACTCAATATTTAACATGAAAGATATATGTCTAGCCGATGTGATTCTAGGAATTAAAATTTTTTGAATAGTAGAAGGATTTGTTCTTTGTCAGTTTCATTATATGGACAAGATTTTTGAGAAATTCAATAAGGGTGATGCTACATTGGCATGGACTTTGATAGATATGAGTCAACATCTATCGAAAAATCAAGATGATAGTATCTCGCAGATAGAGTATTCCAGAGTGATTGAAAGTTTAATGCACTTAGTGAGTTGTACACAACCAAACTTAGCCTACACAATAAGTAAGATGGGTAGATACACAAGTAATCCCTGTGTTGAGCATTGGAAATGAAAAATAAGAGTATTGAAGTACTTTCAATATACTCGTGATTATGGGCTACACTACACGAGATATTGTACTATAATCGAAGGATACATCGATGCGAATTGGATTTTAGACATAAATGACTTTAAGTCCATAAGTGGATATGTATTCACTTTGGAAAATACATTCATTTCATGAAAATATTCTAAACAAATCATAATAACTAGATTCACAATAGAATCTGAGTTTGTAACTCTTGACAAATATAGTGAAGGGGTCGAATAGCTATGATAATTATTTGAAGATGTTGCAAGATGATCAAAAGACGTGCTAATAATTTGCATACATTGCGATAGTCAATCGATAATTAGTCAAGCACAGAGTCATCTATATAATGGTAACTGGTAAATCTTGACATATACGTCATAGACACCATACCATTAAACAACTACTCTCAACGGAAGTTATCACTATTGACTATATACAATCAAAGGATAACTTGGTGGGTTCGCTAACGAAAGGATTATATAGGACTAGTTGCAAGCTCAACGCAAAGAATGAGCTTGATGTTACTGCCGATGTTAACTGTAAGTTCAAAAGAATCTCAACCTATGCTAATTGGAGATCCCAAGTGTTAGTATTAGCCATAGAGCCAATTATGAGATAATTGTCTCAGGTTGATATTGTTGAGGCAATCGGCCCTTAAATGATTGGAAGATCATGGTTTTGATGTGTTGGTTGAATATGTTTAAGGTTAGAGACTTATGTTGTATTTGATGTGTGTGATTGAGTTTGCAAGACTTGGAGAATCACACTTTGGTGGACATATCCGAGGGACGAGAGCCGAGGGAGGAGAGCTCCAAGGGCAAGCCGGGAAGTGGACTTCAAGGGAACACGTGAAGGGTGGCATGGAGGCAAGCCAAGGGAAGGCTTGCGTGCGCATCCGAGGGACGATAGCCAGAGGAAGAGGACTTCAAGGGGCGAGCCAAGAGAGCAGACCTGAAGGCACACGTGAAGGAGAAGGTCCGGAGTGGCTGGAGCTGAGCTGGGAGGCAGGGCAGTCGACTGGCCCATAGGCAGTCGACTGCCAAAATCCACAGAAAGTTTGCGGCCTCGGACCAGTCGACTGGCATTTGGGCAGTCGACTGGTATACCCCGAAACTAGCCATTGGCTAGCAATTAATGCTAGGCCAGTCGACTGCCCTAGGGGCAGTCGACTGGTGCGGCCTGGACAGATTGCGAATCTATCCTGTTCACCTATAAAAGGAGCACTTTTTGTACGTGAACGGTACGGTTCTGTACAGTGTCGAAGTGCTGCTCGTCTGTAGAGTGATTCTTGCTTCCTCTCTCGTATTTCTGCATCTGTAAAGAGGAAGATCTTGTTGTAAAGGTTTCTCCACCTGAAGGAGACTTTTCGATAGTGAAAAGTGGTGCTCGCTGTGTGGATCCTTGGACTAGTCACTCATCTGGGTGGATACCAAGTAAACGATAAGTGTTAGCATTGTTTTAATTCCTTTGCATATTATTTCCGCTGCGCTAACAATTCTGTAGAGATCAAAGATCCGAAAAAGTGCATTCACCCCCCCCCCCTCTGCACGCCTGAAACGATCTTTCAGACATATGGGTATACATTAGAGAATGTGTACTGAATTGACCCGTCATGAAAAAAATTTCATGGATCGTTATATGAGTGTCATAAACTTTCTCATGTGACTATTAGTATGAATAATCCTTAGACCTAAAGTCACTACGGTTCCTTACATAAGGAGTTGTGTGCTTTGGTATAGTCAAACGTCACCCGTAACAGGGTGGACTATAAAGATAATTACTGGGTATGCAACAAATTATGCGGAGGGATGTGAGTGATGTAGATGAGATCTATCTCTCCCATATGATAGAAGCGATATCTGTGGACCCCTTGATTGAGTAGGACTACTAAATACATGACCATGCTCAAATGAGTCAATATGAGATATTGAGCTCATTTGCTCGAGTGAGTCCACTTGAGGATCAAAAAAATACTAAAATTGATTAGAGGATGACACAGTCTATACCTTATTGATCAATCTAGATATCGAAGATAGAAGGACAAAGTCATATAATATAATAGTCACGGAAAGGTTATGTCGGATCTTAACATTCTCGTCACTTGAGTAGTAATGATACATTGCTAGATGTCGCTCATTGTTTATGTATCTAAAGTGATTTAGATACACTGCCAACATTACGAGAACCTTGGGTCACACACAAAGGGCATGATGTCTCGGAGATAAATGAAATTTAGTTCAACTAAATTGTAATATGAAAATGGATTAAGTAAGTTAGACTCAAATAAATCCAATTAAGTTGAGGGATCGAGTGTAATCCAAGTTAGGCTCTTTTATATTAGACTCAACCATTTGAGGATGAATAATATTCATTAAAAGGTTAATGAATATCATTATTAGAGAAAGTGAAGATGAAAAAAACTAAATTTAACTATTCTCTTTATTGGATGAAGAGATGATGAAAAAACTAAATTAAATATCAAGATGTTTTAGTATTCATTGAGTTTTATTAGCATTCACACTAGGTTCATCTTTACTTGGATGACTATAAAAATGTCTCTTGTGTTGAAAGAATGGCTCATCATCCCTCTTCTTCCTCTTTCTCCCTCCATGGTCAAAACTCTCTTGTGGAGGTTCTTGTTTTGTGAACCATCCCAAGTTGCTAGCATAACTAAGGTGGTTCTTCTCCGAGGCATAAATTGTGTTTATATGGATACAACTAGAGGCACGGACATTTGAAGAGATCCGGCAACCGAGAGCTAGCGGGATAACCGAAGGGTACGCAACAAAGGAATAACCCTTAGTTAGATAGATTTAACTTTGTATTAGTTTTTCTTTCACATAGATCACTCGAAGGGATCTCGATTTTCCGCTATGTTTTTTAGTGTTTTTTTATTAGAGATCCCTACAGTGGTATTAGAGCCACTTACAAAAGATTATTCAGTGACTCTAAGTCCATAATTGAATATGTATTCACTTTGAGAAATACAATCATTTCATGAAAATATTATAAGCAAATCATAATAACTAGATTCAAAATGGAATCTGAGTTTGTACCTTTTGACAAATATAGTGAAGAGGTTGAATAGTTATGACAATTATTAGAAGACGTTCCTAGATGATTAAAACATGTGTCAACAATTTGCATATGTTGCGATAGTCAATCGACAATTGGCCTTGCACAGAGCCATTTGTATAATGGTAACTGGTAAATCTTGACATATATGTCGAAAACACTATACCATTAGGCAACTACTTTTAATGAAAGTTATCACTATTGACTATATATAGTCAATGGATAACCTAGTGGGCCTGTTAACCAAAGGATTATATATAGAATTAGTTGCAAGCTCAACGTAAAGAATGAGCTTGATGTTATTGTCGATGTTAATTGTAGGAGCAAAACTAACTCAACCTATACTAATTGGAGATCCTAAGAACTAGGTTTAAAGGGACAATCTAATTACACTTAAAGGCAATCACTTTGGGGGGACAACCCGATGGTAATCAGATGAAGAGTAAGCATTCTAGCTTTTAATGATCGCAGTGGAGTAATAAAAATACTCTTAAAAGATCACCTATATGAGAAAGAAGTGGACTCACTTCGAAAAGAATTGAAGGCGTAATTCTTAACGCTTCTCAGAGAACCAAGCATATTCATGACTATTAATGAATATACTTATGAGACCTGAGTTATATTAGGAAGGATTCTGGGTGAGATCTGTCAATATTTACACAAATCACATAACAGTTCAAAGATTTTATGTCTACTACTCAAAGATTTTCACAAAGAGAAATTTAAAGGATACTAAATATCTATCATATATATAGTACTTAACTGTCGAAAGTTATGATGTATCTTATTTTATTTAGGTTGGAGAATGTTAAAAAATATATAAATGAAAAAATATCTTATGAGTTATTAGTCCCACAGTATCCAAAAGTGACATTGAAATTGGTATATAGTACAGAAGATGCAGGGGATATAAATTAAATTGTACTAACCCAACAAATACTTATGTGCACTTTTCTATCCAACAAATTCGGTTGGATATCCCCTGTAGAAAAGTGCACTTAACTGACCCCAACAAATTGTACTTAACTGACCGATTCTTATGCGAGTAAATTGTACTAACCCAACAAATTCTGACCGATACATACATGCAGGGGAGCAGGCGGATTGACTGCGGCGGAGTCCGATATCACTCGAGCCATTTGATTGGGAACCTACCTCGGGATCTGTCCTTCCTTCAGCCATACCCACTCTCTAACAGCACACTAACAGAAGGTGGTACGGGGTTGGCGCGAAGCTGACACATTTCAGGCCCAAATCGCGGATATCTCGCTGACACCGGGATCCCTCTGCCACCCCGTACCACGACCACCGACGTTCGCGTGAGGCCGAGCGGCGCCTGGCTATGCACGTCGGTGAGCCGACAGTGCCCCTTGCCTTATTTGGGCATCCATCGCCTCACCCTGTCAATGCTGGCCACGCCCTGCCCAGCTCTCGCCTATGGCTGGGAGTGACAGGCCGGGCAGAAGTTGTCGGCTCCCCCGGTTATACAAGTCTCTCCGCTCCCCGTCGCACAGGTAAGCGCAATAGTATTTTTTTTCACTGTTTCATTGCTTTTTTGCTCTTCCCTCACCGAGGACTGACTTGACCGTCGGAGTGCCTTGTCGGGGACTTTTCCCGGCGGGTTCGCTAACGGTCCTTTTCTCACAGATTGGAGCCGACATCCACAGCTCGTAGCGTTCAGAAGGCCACTTCACTCTTGGGAGACCACCTCACTTTGCGACAGGATCAAATTTGGCGCTAGAAGGAGGGACTGTTAGCCTGATCGGGAGTGCATGATGGAAGATCTCAATCGAGTAATGGTGACCATCACACCAGAGGAGTACGAGCTCCTAGCTAGCCGCGCGGGCTCAGAAGACCCCTCAAAGGTCTTCGCAGGTCGGTAGCCCGGCGCCCAGATTCCCCGAGCCGTCAGCACCTGGACACTCAAGAGGCGGGGGAAGGCCTGCCCGACCCGAGGGTGGTTCTGTTCCCTTCCCCGCGGCTCTCTATCGAGGTCGGGATGATGAGGCCAATTTGATGCCGACCAAGGCGTCGGCGTCTAACTAGACGCACATGCCACATCCAGACAAGGGAAAGGCCCCAGTCGACCCATCTCCAGCCACCCTAGTATGCAGCCTTTTCTCTTTGTGGATCTTGGAAGACCCGGTTCCCAGGGATCTTCGATTCTTCACGATACCGAAGTATGCTGGAATCACCGACCCTGAGGAGCACCTGATGAAGTTTGAAAGTGCGGCTTTGCTACACCAATACCCGGAGGGCGTGAAGTGCCGAGCCTTCCTAACAACCCTCTCAGGACCAGCCCAGAGGTGGTTCGACCGACTCCCCAATGGGTCGGTGTCAAGTTTTGAGGAGCTTAGGAGGATCTTCCTCCAACACTTTGCCAGCAGCCGGAGGCATCACAAAACGAGCCTCAACTTGTTCGCGTTGAAGCAGGGCCTGAAGGAATCTCTCCAGGCCTACATCAAGAGGTTCAATACAGTGGCACTGGACGTGCCAACCGCCATGCCTGAAGTCCTGATCAGTGCTTTCTCCCAAGGACTACAGGAGGGAGACTTTTTCGCTCACTAATCAGAAAATCGCCGAAGCACTTCGACAGCCTATTAGGAAAGGTTGTCAAATACATCAACGTGGAGGAAGTGCAGGCCGCTCGAAAGAAGGAGTCGGTCGGAGCGGCGACACCCAACCCCGCCCATAACAACAGCTCCCCGGGCAGGCCTATCTGTAGCCCGTGCAGACCCATCGACCGAGCGGGAATGGGGAGACGACACGTGCAGCAAGTGGCTCAGGGGTGTCTGCTGACCCGCTGGAGACCCTACTGCGCATTTCACCAGAGTCATACCCAGACACGGAGGAGTGTCGGCAAGCCGGGAGAGGTCGGGTCCCGCCTCCCCGTGGGCGGGGATGCCACGCATCTTCCGGGCGCGGATCGGACCGTGGGGGACAGGCTGCCACCCCAGCAACTGATGAGCCCAGGGGGAATCCCTCAACTGCTCGCAACCTGTTCCCGCAAGAAGATCGAGCAGGAGCCGAAGAAATGGACGAGGAGTAAGCCAACCGACAGAACGTTGTCCGAGGAGGGGTGCATGTCATCTCAGGCGGGCCTACCGGGGGAGACTCCAATCGAGCCCGAAAGGCACCAATGTGCCGACTAGAGATTCACCAGATGAGTGCCGCCCAAGCACAGGGGCCTCAGATGAGCTTCGGCCCCCAAGATCTACAGGGGATGGAGGTCCCGCATGATGACGCTCTGGTCGTCACAGCGGTCATCGCCAATTATCAGGTCCATCGAACCATAGTGGACACAGGCAGCTCGGTCAACATATTTTATAAGAAAGCCTTCGACCAGTTGTAGATCGAGATGTCCCAACTGGAGTTGGTGGCAACCCCGTTGTTCGGGTTCACAGGGAACCAGGTGCAGCCTATCGTCCAGATTCGCCTAGCCATTTCCTTGGACGAGGAGCCACTGAAGAGGACCAGGTGGTCCACTTTGCTGGTAGTGGACGCTCCCTCGGCCTACAACGCAATCTTGGGCCAGCTAGCCCTCAATGAGTTCTGGGCAGTCACCTCTACCTTCTACCTCAATATTAAGTTCTCGGTCTGTGACAAGGTTGGAGAGGTCAGAGGAGATCAGAGGGTGGCTCGGAGATGCTATGTAGATGATGTCTGGGTGGAGAGTCAAAAGGCCCCGCGCCCCTTTTTTAGTTGCAATATGGTGCAGGCTTCCCCTTGGGTCTTGCTGCACGACGACAAGGAAGAGGTCCGGTTGCTTCCTGACCGGGAGGAAGCCCAAGTCAAGATAGCTACTGGACTGCCGAGCGAGCTGAAGGAGCCCCTATTGTAGTGCCTAGCCAGGAACCAAGATGTGTTCGCCTGGTCAGTCAAGGAATTGAAAGGCGTCCGACCGGAGGTAGTCGAGCACCACCTTCACGTATATCCTAAT